>JANZLC010000006.1:26834711-26875866 GCA_026413385.1 Erythroxylum gracilipes
GCCCAACATTAAAAGGCCACCTTTTAATGTTGGGCCCTACACCCCACCTTTCGGTGTTTGGGGGTTATACCCCGGCGTGTGTTTGCGGGTTATACCTCGGCACCACAACCTTAATTGGTATTGTCCTCTTTGGCCACGAATCGAACTCGTGACCTCAAGGTTTTGTTGCATTTTAAATGCACGCCTATTACCATTGAGCTAGGTAGATTTACCCATAGTATCTTAAAGTAGTGTTTTGTAAGTTCCATGCTTGAGCTAGTTGATTGTTGCAATGCCTTTACATTTAAATAATGAGGAATTGTTCTCTAATCCATGAAACTAGTTTAATTATAACTTGTTCCTCATTCTTCTTAGTACCTTGAGAAGTTATGATATTCCTTTTTTTATATAATGCATATGTAGTATAGCCAAAAGCCATTTTGAGGGTAATTTTATCACACTAAATGAAGCCTCTTCCATTAACATTATGATATTTCTATATGGTTAAATATGTAGATATTTAGCCTGCATATAGATTAGATTTTTCTCTATATTGTTGTAGGAAAATCATAGTTAAAGAAGAGATAAAGAGAAGATTCTTGGTGAGTTTTGTAGAGGCAACATGTTTGATGGATATTAAGAAAGTTCAATCTGTCCAACATAGCTAGTTTTTTACAACTAGCTATATGAGGAAGGATACCGTAGGGAGCATTTCCTTATTCTAGATAGTATCATACCAATTCTATAACTAACCTTGAGGTTTGAAAGGCTTCTTATAAGAGTAAACAAATAAGTTCAAAAGATTAGCGAATTAAGGATACCCACTAGAAAGGCTAATCAACCTATAATGATGTACTAAAAAAAACAATATTTTTGTTACCTAACCAACCATCAGGAGAGGTAAAACAATAGGTAGACTAATCAATAAGATTGAGGAAGTTACAATTAATGCAAAAATAACCAATTGGAAGGCAATAGTCATGTTTATAATCCTCCAAGCTACCAACAAAAGAACTATACCATTTGATCCCCTTATTAGGCACAAATTTATAAAAAGGAAAAGACATCTTATGAACTTGTCAGAGTGATATTTCAGCCATTGATAGGAGTACTCTGAGTTGTGGTTTAAGTTATAACTAGGAACAATTTGAGATGTCAAAGAAAGGTCGGTAAACTAACTTAACCATCCACTACCATTTATGATTATATTTACATTTGAGCTCTTTAGAATGAGGTGTAAGAATCTTAGTTTTTAATTAGTTCTGTGTAGAGGGCCCATTCTACTCAAATTTTCATACCATAACTAAGCTTTATTTCCTTTTGCAATTTTACATTTAATATCATTTGATAAGAAATATCTTATTAGAATCAAAATCCTTATGGAAGTCAACTTTGATTACACAATTTTTATTGGAATTTTTCTTATTATAACTCTTAAATAACTTTAGAGCCAATAATATATTGTCCCCAATTGACCTTCTTTTTATAAAAGCTCCATGAGTCTTTTTTATTAGAGGGTTTAGAGCATTCTTTAACCTATAAGCCAGAAGTTTAGATATGATTTTTGTATTGACTATTATAGTAGGGAATAGATTGATAGTCTTGGATTTGGGTTAGGAGATGTGGGGATTAGATAGATTTTTTTTTCAATCTCTTTAAACATTTTACCTTTTTCAAAGAATTCTAGCACTATAGGGGATGATGTTCCTAAGTTTTGTCCATAGAAAGTTCCTTTGGAAAGAGTGATTATCTTTATAGATAAATGATATACAAAACTTGGCCCTTTCTTGAATGGTGATTAAGATGTGAATAATTTGATCAAATAGAAGGATAAGTGAGGCAACTATTTTTCTTGAGTCATATATAATGGTGATGTGCTCATTTTGGAGGTACTAGTGGTTTATGAGGATGAGCCAATTTCTATCCAAAAATTGCAACTTCTTATACGTCTATTCTTTAAGCTTGATTTCCAAAAGATCTATAAGCATATGTTTTATTTTATATAGAAAATCCTTGAGGATCTATTACTTTTTTTATCTAATTGTTACTTATAATATTCCAGTTTAAAATGGACATTAAAGGGTGTTTTGGCTCTTAAAGCCCTTAACTCTTTTCCTCCCAGATTTCCTCTTATTGCCTAAAGTGAAGTCTTCAACTATAGTTGTATGATCAACTTGACTTCCTTGTTATTTTCTCCTAAGAATAAGGTCATTAGAGGGTTGCAAGAAAGGATGCTCTTGATAGACCTATGAGTCAAGAGTTATCAAGAAGTTGCTTTTTATGACCTTACCACGTTTTAGTGAGCTACTTCTGCAAAAAGGTTAATATTAAAGGCTTTATTTCTGAGCTTGAAGATTTGTTTTATGTCCTTTGAGGACTTAACATTTCTAAGGTCAGTGAGGGGAACATGAGAATTCATTCCATTATGTCTCACCTCCATTATCTCTTGCATTTCTGGTTAATCTAAAGCCATTTGTTTAGAGTAATTACCCCTTAAAAACTTCTTCCCTATTAGTTCCCACTACTTCCTTTATTTTTTGAGAGATGGCCTCAATTGCTAATAAACTATAATTGAGTCCTTAACTAGTGAGCCTCCTCTAGTAAACCTAAGAAATGTGACTGTTTTAGGTAAGTCTTTTTGCATATCTATAATTACACAGATCTTTGCATTTTTTTTGTAGCAATAACAACATTATACATATATAATGGTTTTCTTATGAAGCTAGCTAAGTAGCTTAATTCATTGATTGTTCAACATTCTAGAGGAATGTTATAGATGTTGATCTAGATAAGGATTTGTCTTTACTTAACCCTCTCCAATTGCGTGCCTGGTTTCTAAATTTGCAGAAAAATATGTTGGTTATTAGAATGTCATGTTTTATGGCATCTAACTATGAATTAAAAATAAAAAGAAACGTCATATTCATTAAGAAGAACTTCCTTTAATCTAATATATTTCTATTGTTTAAAGGAACATAAGCTAATAAATAAGGATGTTGGGCATTTTTCCATGAAGAACCTAAACATAATAGAAGACTAGCTACTTATAACTTCTTTTGGTATCCCAGAGGAATAGATATAATAGGGGGTCCTTCTAAAGTTAAGGTACGATAATATTGAATAGACACTTTAAAAGGTTCACTAATTACTTGTTTCTAACTAAGGTGAGATTCAAAATTGTAGAGGTAAGAGAAGAGCTTTCTTGAGGGGCTGAATGGTTCTAGGGAGTAGATGAACATGGTGGTGGACTTGGGAGAAACTACAAAGGAGATGCTATAGCTGAGAGATTTAGGTTAGGGGTGGTCTGGAGTAATATAGCTTGGGTTAAAAAAGGAAAGGAGTGGAGGAAGAAGTGGTTAGGCCTTAGTAAGGAGGGACGAAACTAAAGTAAAAAGGAAGGAAGTTGCTTACATTGAGGGAACTAGATTGATTTTTCTCTTATAAAAGAATGGTATTTTATTAGAAGTGGAGAAATTGATACAGATAGAGGGAAAAAAATTTAAAAATCATTTTAAAAATGTTAAAATGAGAAGGTATGAGAGACTTATATAGTTTAAAGGAATAAGATACCCTTGACTTAAATGAGCTAGAAGACTTGAGAAGGAGTGAGCAATTTGGAGAGGCAAACAAAACGGTCACAAAGTAGCCTATATGGAGGGGAGAAGGAGGAGAATCAAGTTAGAGGAAGAATTATTCTGAAAAGGGGGACATTGTGAATTAGAGAATAAGGCTTGGTTACTAGAAAAAGTATAGAAGAAGTAAAAAGAAGCATGTACGCTTGGTAGAGGAGTAACTAAATTTGAATTACAAGATGTCATATTTTTAAAAAATGAACTTTTAAAATAGAGTGAAATAAGAACAAACATTTTTTTTCTATAAGATGTTTTATCAAAATGATCTGTTACCTGGGATTAAAAAAACAAACTCTATCTAAGTAGAAGCAATCTAGAAAATAAAAAATTAACTTAAAATCAATTTAGATTGCAACCTAATGAAAGTTTAGCTATTGTATTTGATCTAAATCAAAGTAGACGAGAAACTGAGTATTTGTAGCTCATGAATTATGTTTACATAGAAGCAATCATGAAAATTTTTTGAAGTAATTTTGAAATAAAAGGAGAAATTCACATGATTATCTTATAAGAAGATGGTGAGCTAAGGAATATAAGTATGGCTCTTAATGGTCTTATTAAAGAAGAATTGATGAAAGAAGGAATATAAATATGGCTTTTAATGGTCTTATTAAAGAAGAATGGATGAAAGCAATGAAGCAGGAAATAATCTCTTTGAACTCCAATGAAGTATAAGACTTGGTTGATCTCCCTAATAGGCAAAAAGCTATTAAGAACAAATAATTTCTCAAAATAAAATGAAAGTTTGATGGTAATATCGAAAGATATAAGGCACGTCTTATCATTAAAGGATATATACAATAAAAGAAAATTGATTATAAAGAGACATTTTTCACCAATTATAAGGTTTGCTTTAATCCGACTAATCTGAGATATAGTATTTATCTTACATCTTGATTTATATCAAATAGATGTAAAGAATAATTTTCTTAACAGATAATTAGAAGGAGAAATTTAAATATAACGATGTACATATTTCATTAAGACAGGCTAAGAACATAAACTTTATAGATTGTTAAAGTAAATTTATGGTATAAAGTAATCCCCAAGATAGTGGTATATTCATTTTCAATAATGTAATTTATTTTATATGATTTCTATATAATTGATGAAAGCCACTTTATATACATTAAATGATCTAAGGATAAATTTCCAATTTTATCTTTATATGTAGATGATATTTTAATTGCTTGTAATGATTATGAGTTTGCCAAGAAAATCAGAAAATGATTGTTGTTTGCATGCAATATTAAAAGCTAATTAATAATCTTACTATTAAAGGTAATGATCTCAGTTAAAAGTTTTGTCTAACAACACCACAAGAAAGAGAAAAAAAAACGAAGAAAACTCTTTATTCTAATGCAATTGAAAGTCTTATTTATACAATAATGTGTATAAAACAAAATATTTGTTACATTATTAGAATGGTGAGTAGATATTAGTTAAATCAAAGGTAATCATATTAGAAAGTAGTAAAATGAATATTGAGGAATCTAAAATGTATTGTTGATTATATATTATGTCATTAAGGTAATAATATATGTATACAAAGTTATACGGATACAGACTAGCGATGTGATTTATATAAGAAAAACTTCTATCTTTGGTATTTGCTTAAAAATGGTGCAATATCATAGATCTTGTCCTACTTTATCTATATATAATAGAAATTGAATTTATAACATTTTCAATTACAAAGTAATAAGATGTTTAGCTAAGCTATTTTTTAATTCATTTGAGAGTCACCAAAAGCAAAACTAATATGATCCAGTGATAATCAATTGTGATAGTTAAGCAACAATAGCTTATAGAGAAGATCCCAAATTTGGTCACAAAATCAAGCACATAAATACCAATGATAATGAACATGAAGTATATATCTACATATGATATGACAATAGACCCAATGAAAATATTAATATATTAGGCCTGTGAACCCACTTATATTATGTAGATATTAATATATTGTTGATAAACATTTTCAACTATAAGTTCATTTATTGTATTGACATGTCTAAATATACGTGCCACTATTATGTATTATATGACAAGCATTACATAACACTTGATTATAAAGTATGTTTCCTTTGTGAGAAATATTTTGAACGAGAATCAAAGAGTAGATCAAACAAATAAGAGATTAAATGAAAAGGAGCTAATATCATAGCACATGACTCATACTATATGTATAAAATTAATCATCAAAAGGAATTAATTTAAGTCATATGATCTCACTTAAAGATCGTAAAAATTAAATGAGTCTTACAATATGCCTTTGTGACTCTTGTTTAATTCATATGAATTATATATAAGGCTTGCTACATTAAAATATTAACAAAGAATCATGCGTGATACGATCTTATATGAACATTTTAGGAAAGTAATTTAAATTTAATTTAAAAAATAGAATGGAGAAATCTCATTTTAATTGATAATTCAGATAAAAATACATTTAAGGATGTCAACCGTCTCTTAATGAATAAATTGAATACCATTACAATTTGATAAAGTAAATAAGATCAAAGAAAGATAAACATATGTGATATGACCTAGGATTTATTAGTTGATTTATTAGTTGAAATGTTATATATTCCTAGCGGAAGTATAGTAATAAGCTTTTGTTGTATGATGTCCGCACATTTTATTAGACGAAAATAGGAATAACTTAACTCTAATAAATTATTCTTATCATTCATGAGTGAGAGTATGAACACCTTTGATGAAATGGGTATCCGTTATGTATAGTACATTAATTTCTCAGCTGTCAAGGTAGTTACAGCGGTTTCAAAAATTATCATGTAAAAATAAAATAATAAAAAAGAAAGATTACATTGAAGAAATTAACAACATCCTCTAACCTATGAAAGGTAGAACAATTTGATTTGTTCTCATCAATAATCTATGTTTGTCGTTTTCTATGATCCTAAAATTCTCGCATCAACTGCTCTGCTTCTCGCTAGATTATGGCCAAGCCAACCCGTTTTGTTCAGTGGGTGTATACTACCTTAATAATCCGCCAATCACTAGTCGTTCTTAGAGCTCGTCGATATCTGGCAACAATATTTTCGACCATATGTAGTGAGACTTGCTTAGGTAGTACTGAAGTATCAACTTTACAAGGCTTGTGGCTGGAAAGGGTGTCATTGACTTTGGGCCAAATGAGATGGAGGAACAGAAAGCAAAAAGGTGGCAAAAGCAGAATGAAGTGTACAGCCTCTTTTTAGGACCACTTTACCAGCAATTACTTACTTGCTTCTGCCATTTTACATTCTGAACTTTGTCCCAAATAGGGCCACAAGGATAATGTTGTATAACAATACTTGTTCTCCAATTTGTTAGCTGATCATCCGGTCATGTGAAAATTTCCACAAACCACAGTAAGGTTTTTGCAGTTAAACTCTCAAAATAAATCTATTTTCCCATGTTTCTATTTATAATAAAGAGTAGTAATAGATGACTTAATGACGAATAAAATAGATTATGTTAAGGGCTGGGAATAGTCATTGAGTAAAACATTTCGAATATGTACCAAGCTTACCAAATAAAACTCCGCTGAACAGATGTTTCTTCCTGTACTATGTCTGAATATTTCGTTAGAATTTTTGTACACGGTGTGGAAATTTCAACTTTGGCTCCGAGAGGGGCAAGGTGTGGACACGCACAGCATAGGAAAAGGAGGAACAATAGAAAAATGAATGACGTTTCAAGCAGCTTTTAGTACATATATCAAATTTCAATGGTGTAACTCGCTATCATAACAGGTTGCTGAAATCGGTACACGTTTCCTATCATATTACACTCTTCTCTAGCTGTTGAAATTTGACAATTTCCTTTCCATTATAATGGGATTCAATGGCGACAAACTTTTTTCAGTTGTTTCTCACTTTTGATGGACGAGATGAGCCCTCAAAGACCATATCCTTTGAATTCATTGAAGACCCTTGAAACCAGCTTTAATGTGCTGATCTCTCCACTGCACCTTGACTTAAAATTAGTGCCATATATGTTTGCTCACACCAACATTCTTTTGTCACCTTCCACTTGCATACAGTGTCCTCCATCTTTCTCAATTCACTGTTGGCTAATAAAATATATAGTTATATACGTAATTTCCATGGTACGCCCACTTTAGCAACTCTTTATAAGATCTTTCTGTTTTTTGGTTGGAATACTAAACGCGTCAATCTCTCAAAGAAATGCAATGCTCCTATCACCTTTTTTGACTTTGGGAAATATTGTCACTCACTATTTCTTCCTCACCAGCACAACCACACAAATGTCCGGAGAAAGTGCATGATGTAAGTATATAAATGCAGTAGTTTGGCTTGATAACAGCAAACACCAAGAAGATTGTCCTTAAGGGAAGCTTGTTAAAACAATGACAGGCAATCTCTTCCGCTTTGTGGTAGCCCTTCTGGCGATTTCTTACTTGATCACCTCAAATAATGCTGCCCCAATTACAAGTATATCTTTGATCAATTTCAAGCTACAAACTTCATTTCTTTCTTTTTGCTACCTTAGGTGAAATTTGTGAGCTTACTCTGAGGAGTTTGCATCTTTTGCAGGATTGGGAAGGTTAATAGCACATGGACCTCCAGTGCTTCCAATTACAGCAAACAACTACCCGGTATTAGCGACTGACAAGTTGGTTAGATGAATTTTTGAACTTGGTTGTCAATATATTGAAGCTAATATGTTGCGAGAATTAACCTATATTTTTTCCTTTTATCCTCTAACAGGTAGCTAAAGAGAAAATCTGGGAGGAGCACACTATTGACAAGAGGATGATTGTGGAGTTAAATGACTATCCCGGTACAGGGGCTAATAATCGTCACGTTCCAAGGCCACAATTTTGAAGATGCAATGATCGCTAGCTAGTTCCCCAATATGTGGATGACCACTTCGTTGCACTTACTGAGCCATGTGGTGTGGACAGTCTAAACATGATTTCCATGGTCATCACGACAGTCTAGGATTAGAAAGTTCGTTATTTATTCCATCTCTTGAGGTAGTTGCTAGTTGATTTATATAGATATAGTTATATACTAGATCGAACTGAGAAATTTGAGATTCAGCAGAGATATGTAGTTGACTTAAATATAGGTATTAGCGTATTGGGGTGGTAGTTCTGATAAATACGGAATGCAATAGCTTCAATCTCATGTGTATGGTAGGTTCTGTGGTTCTGATAAAGACAGTATGACAGTTATGTTTCCTTTACGCATTTCTTATCAAGTTGTTGTACTAGTTAGCTCAATTTGGTGGCGAGTTTAATTTATGGACGCGATCACACGAGACAGACTAACAAAGAAACAGAGACACAGGTTTTGGCCTGCTCAGGTTACAAATGACAAGATGTATCATGATTCAAGCAATCATTTCAGTGCCATGATGACACGCTAAACTCAAATTAATTATATCAACCAGTAGTTAATGTTGTTTTGTTCCATTAAACTCTTAATTCTGATGTTCAATATTACTGTTTTTGATCATTTATTTAATGATCAGATAATGAAGTGCACATGAACTGGGACATACTTGGAAGTTCTAAGGAATCCACTCTTTTATTTTAAATAAAATATAACTTGCATTGACTCTTGGTTGTCCTACCCAAGCTGAAAGAAGAAAGAAAAATTTTAAGATCAAACGGTAGCTTGGATACGCCTTGAGAATCAATTCCTGGAAACTCTGACAGTCTTCTCGTTTTGAAAAGAAACACCTTCTATTTTATCCGATCAACAAAAGGTCAGTTTTTGGCAGTATCGCAATTCAATGTTCTGATAATGTTTTCAGTCGTGTAATTGTGATCAGGACTGGACCACCTCCATTGTTGAACTTCTTTCTACCTTGGAAATTGTTTGTCCTTTTACAATATAACCTTTCCCCTATTTCTAACGAAAATGGGGCAAACTTGAGAAGAGTAGAGCATCTTTTAAAGTTGCCTTTTCATATCTTATGGTGGCAAACAACCACGTACCCAGAATAGTCCACTATGCATAAATTGACCTTTTAATTTCTTTAGGATACAATATTAAGCAAACCACTTGCAAATATCTAAACGCATTCTTCAGTGGGCAATATGTTTCCATTGGAGAAGGTGGATAGATGATGTGGTAACCATTCACTTTCTTTTATCACTATCTTCCCTTTGAACTACAGACTTTTCTGGATTTTACCTTGTTTAGTCATCTGGTTATTGGACAGCTTGCTGAAGTAGATCAGATACGAAACACATTATCCCAAATAGAAAACTAAAGTGTATATTTACTATTTAAAGTATACATATGACTTACTTGCAACACTTGTATAGTACCCAAAAAGAAGTGGAAATCCAGTACTTTTCTAATCTTAAATGTTCAGTGGATAAGAAAAGGCGTAAGGTGAATCAGAACCTGAATCTCCATAAGACACTATTTTATTAGTCAATGCATTTGCTCTGATAAGAGTCCAAGCTGCTATTGTGGTTCTAACTTGTAGTGTTGTGCTCGATTGAACAAGATACTATATAAGAAATTTAACACTTCCTAGCATAAACTCTTGCTTCAAGCATATGTGCAGCCATTCCCAATATTTAACCATATAATTTCCTTATCTCTGAAGTCTCTAACATTAATATCTATCTTCTTAGACTAAAGAAATTATTGAAAATAGTAATTTGAAATTTTCAAGATTTGATTCTTAGGATAATTTGGTGTTGAAAGTAATGTGAATTAATTCAAGACATGTTTTTTGTAATTCTTCTAGTGTTAGATGAGTCATTTATATTTATATTAATTTATGGTTTTTTCATAATTTTTTCATAAATAGAGGATGAATATTTCTATAAATATCATAGTCCATTTTGTAATAGCTAAAATAAAATAGAATAAAATTTCTTTCATTCTTAATTATTCTCTATACTCTCATTTCTCTATAAAGTGATATTAGATCCAAGTTTCTTAAAACATAAAGAAAAATATCGTGAGGAAAGTAAGAAATGACAAATCATGGACTCACTTCCTTCCAATTTCCTCACTTTATAAAGGAGAATTATAAGAAATAGTGTCTATGCATAAAAAGCTTTGCTTCACTCTTAAGATGTGTGAGAGATTGTACAAAAAGGTTATGAAAAGTTTGAAAATAAAGAAAGCTTATCTCAAAATGATAAATAAATTTTGCTCAAGATAAGAAAGAAAGATCAACAAGCTCTCACTCTCGTCCATCAATGTTTGGATGATATGTTTGAGAAAATAGTCGATATTACTTGCTCGAATGAAGTATGGGGTGTTTTATAAAATTCTTTTTAAGGTTTTGATAAAGTGAAGAAGATGAGACTTCAAGCACTAAGAAGTGATTTTGAAATTTTGAAGATAAAGAAATTCGAGTCAATTTTGAATTAATGTACAAGACTAAAGGCGACTATAAATCAATTAAAGAGATATAGAGACAAGATAGAAGATGTTTGTGTAGTGGATAAACTTATTCATTATTTAACTTCCAAATTTGATTATGTGGTGTGTGTCATTGAAGAGTCAAAATATCTAGACTCAGTGACCATTGAAGAATTAGTGGTTTTTACAAGACCGTAAAGAAAAGATCAAGTGAAGTCATGAAAAGTTATTGGAGCAAGTTCTTAAAGTTAAGAATTCTTTAAAGAATGATGAAGGAGAAGAGAATAAATTTAGAGGACGTAAACAAGGATTAGGATAATATGAAAGAGGAAAAGAGA
This sequence comes from Erythroxylum gracilipes, assembly GCA_026413385.1. Taxonomy (NCBI): domain Eukaryota; kingdom Viridiplantae; phylum Streptophyta; class Magnoliopsida; order Malpighiales; family Erythroxylaceae; genus Erythroxylum; species Erythroxylum gracilipes. The sequence goes on from JANZLC010000006.1 coordinate 26,846,031, forward strand.
ATGGAAACATCATAAACAAAAAAAAAGGGAAGCTAACATTACAAAGAGCAAATAAAAGAATAAGAGAAAGAGGATGATGCTACTATTTAGATATGATTGATAGGTAGCATGACAAGTCTAAAGTTAAATATTTTGTGAATCATAAAATTATTATTCTTGGAAATGTCATAATACCATTGATAATATCAATAAAAGGCTAATCTTATTAATGACGATCAAGAAACTGAAGAGTCAACTTTATTGCTAACAAGCAAAGAAGAAGAGAATAATATTGATAGTATATATTACTTGGATAATGGTGCAAGCAATCATATGTGTGGATACAAAGGCAAATTTGTAGGGCTTGATGAGAAGATAAGAAACGATGTTTCTTTTAGAGACTTGTCAAAAATACAAATTAAAAAAATGTACAATCTTATCTCTTCCAAATATGGTAGTCGCAAGTTGATCACTGATGTTTATTATATGCATAAGATAAAAAATAATATTTTAAAATTTGGCAAACTCCTTGAAAAGCGGTGTGAAATTTTTTATGAAAAATAAAAATTTTTGGCTTTAAGATGAAAACTCTAACTTGATAGCTAAAGTGGCTATATATCAAAGAATAGGATGTCCAAATTGAACATCAAAACAATAGAAGCAAATGTTTGAAAGTTGATTTGCCAGATGAAATCTGATGTTGGCACATGAGATTTGGATACTTAAATTTTGTCGTTCTCAAGGTTATATGAGAAAAGAAGTTGGCAAAATCCTAAATAACAACATTAAAATTAACTAGTTCACTTTAACTTTTTCATCCTGAGATGTGTGGACCAATCAGTCCACCCTCATTTAGTAAGAAAATTTTTAAAACTTTTTTATTGATTATTTTATTAGAAAAACTTAGGTTTATTTTCTTTAAAAAAGTAAAAGATTTTCTTACTTTGAAGAATTTTAAGATGATTGTGAAAAAGGAAAGTAGCTATAAATTCAAAGCTTTAAGGTACAATCAAGGAGGTGAAATTATTTCCAAAGAATTCATTAATTTTTGTGCAACTCATGACATCCATCATCCTTTAATAGTTCCTATATCACCATGATAAAATGGAATAGTCTAGAGAAAGAACAGAAAACATCCTTAATATGGAACGATGCATGTTGAAAGCCAATAATATGCCTAAGAAGTTTTGAATTAAAGTTGTTTCTTGTGCAGTGTATTTGTCCAACCTCTCTCTAACATAAAATATCAAACATTAAACTCCTCATAAAGTATGGAGTGGAGTAAAGTCTGGTGTCTATTATTTTTAAGTTTTTGGAAGCATTGGATATGCTCAAGTGCCATACCAAGAAAGATCTAAGTTTGATGATTGAAGTATTAAATATGTCTTTATTGGATACGATTCGCATTCCAAAGACTACATATTATAAAATCCAAATAATGGTAAAGTGGTAATAAGTTCAGATGTTGAATTTAATAAGAAAGCTATATGGAATTGGGAGGCTCATAAAGAGAGATTTTATACTTTTCCTCCTTATTTTGGAGAAGAAGAAGAACAAAAGATTATGGTACCTATACAAGAAATAATTCCACCTACTTCACCACTTTTGTTACCTTATGAAGAAATTTCAAATGAGAGGTCAAGGAAAATGAAAGATATAGGAGACATTTATGTAAGATCTAATGAACTTATTGTTAATATTTATGAATTGTATTGTCTTATTATAGATAGTGAGTCGTTAAATTTTAAAGAAGTCATATAAGATAAAAGGTGGAGATTAGCCATAGGTAAGGAAATCAAGACAATTAAAAAACTAGTACTTATGAATTAGCAATTCTTCTTAAAGTTTATGAAGATATTAAAGTCAAATAAGTATGTAAATTGAAGACGAATACTAACAGAGAGGTAGAAAAATTCAAATTAAGAATTGTTATTAAAGGATATAAGCAAAATCATGGAGTTGATTATGATAATGATTTCAAATGGAGGCTATTTGTTTACTCATTTCTTTGGTAGCTCAAATAAAATGAAAATTTTATCAACTAGGTGTAAAGTCAACCTTCCTTAATGGCTATCTTGAAGAAGTCTATATTGAAGAACTATTAGGTTATATGGTTAAAAGACATAAAGAAAAAATTTTAAGATTAAAGAAAGCTTTGTATATATTGAGGAAGCTTTGTATGGATTGAAGCAAGTGCAAAGGAGATGGAATAACCGCATTGACAAATATTTTTATGAGAATGGGTTTGTTAGTTTCCTTAATGGATATGCTCCTTAAATCAAAATTCATAATAGTGTGCACTTTTTGCTTGTTTGTCTTTATGTGGATGATCTTATTTTCATTAGTAACAATTCAAGATTGTTTGAATAATTTAAAAAGACTATGTATTTGAATTTGAAATGACCAATATAAGACTTATGTCATATTACTTGGCCTAAAGGTGAGGCAAATGATGAAAGGAATATTCATTTTTCAAGAAGGTTGTATAAAGAAGGTCTTGACGAAGTTAAAAGTGCTTGATAACATTGGTAAACAAACTTTTGGAAATTGGACCAAAGTTATCAAAGTATGAAGATGGAGAAAGTAATTTTTCATTTTTTAAAAGTTTTATAGGAAGTTTTAGATATTTAATATGTGCAAGACTCGATATTCTTTATTCAGTTAGATTAGTAAGTCAATTTATGGAAGAACATACTCTTTAAAGTAGTGAGTCAATTCATGGAAGCTCCTACCTCTATATATATGAAAGTTGCAAAGAGGATTCTTCGTTACCTAAAAGATACACTTGACTTTGGAATATCTTATTCCTCTTCTAGCAATTTCATATTTTTTGGATTTTGTGATAATGATTTTTAGTACAAACAATTTTGTATCTTTTATAGGTAATTGTGTTATCTCATAAAGTTTAAGAAAACAACCTATTATTCTGGTTTTAGCTTATGAATTTGAATATATGGTAGCAACATATGATAGTTTGGTGTTGCAAATAGTGTGAATTAATTAAAGAGTTTTCTTGTAAATAGGTCATTTATATTTGTAATTATGATTTGTATTTATGCCTCTTACTAGTTAGAGGTAAGGTTGTGTACTACTAAACCTCACCAGAACCTGTATAGTGGTGAGACTTTCACTGGGTTATTGTTATTTCATAAATAGATATGAACACATTTATAATATTTGTTAAGATGAAATAAAAGAAAGTTTCTTTGCATTCTTCATTTCCCACATTCTCTCATTTCTTAACTAAAATGACATAAAAGAGAAGGCTACCACATTCCTTTGTATAGGTGGAGTGAAAAGTATAAAGAGTAGTAAATCACAACCAAGAAATTCACAGAGAATAGGTAAAATCAATTGTCTATGATTAGGGAAAAAAAGGGATGACAATAACACATATTAAATTATCAATATATTGTTAAGGTTTGTTAATATGTGATTCCTTCTCTAATAACTAACCTATTTCTAATATTTCTCTCTACTAGCTTGCTTTTATATCTTTATTTTTTATGTTTAAAGAATAGAAGAAAACATTATACTTAAGATGTTCTTTCTTATTCTTTTCCCTAAGAGCCTAGAGGAAATATTTCCAATTAATGGATCAAAATTAGGTTCATTTTTGAAAGAGTTGACAGACTAGAAAAACATACTTTCAATTGCCTCTTACAATATTTAGGTTTTAGAACAAATCAAGTAAATTGACTACGACTGAATGTCACATAATTTCCAATACTTATTAAAAATGATGTCATCTACCAACAATTTGTTTCGTTTACTTAAGGGATTAGGATAGTCAATGATACTAGTTAACCATAATGCTTATCGATAAGTATCAACTGTTAGATAATTTTATTTAGTGATCCATATTTTGTACTTTAATTATCTAAGTGTTTAAATCCTATTAATCATTTAAAAATAGATAATAGTTAAATAAATAAATATTTTAATCTTATAGTGAATAAAATAACAAAAAATAATTTGAAAAAGTCGTTTGAGGTTAAACTGCTCTTTTCTTTCTCTTCTTACATAATTTTATTCCATCTGAAACACTGTGAAAGAATGGAAAAAAAACTAAAAGGAAAACTAAATAATAATTTTATCATAAGTCTATCTTTATTGAAAATTTAAAATAATCCCTCTATCTTTATCATAGATCAAGGTACATTGTTTACTTTTGTGAAAAATATTAGATTCTAAAATATAGGGAACTAGATATTTAAAGTTTCCATGATAAAATATTACATATTCAAAAACTTTGGTATTAGAGCCCTAGTTTTAAGAATCAATAATTTTTAATTTTAAAGATTTGAATAAAAAATTTATGTGTTATATTGTTGCTCTTATGATAAACGTAAATTTTGGATTTAGACATAGTGGCAATGTAAAATAGTTATGCAATACATGACTAGAGGCATGAATATCTATAAAATTAGGCTTGGTTTTAGTTTTTTTATTAACTAAGGATTCTTGTTTGGATGAGGATGATCTTTATAACTTGAAAGTAAACATTATCCATTAGAAAATAATCAAAGTAAAAGCATGAACACAAGAAGAGTATCACTTGTAATACTAATGTCTACAAGATGGAACTAAAGAAAACATATCTAAAAGAATATTAATGCAATAATACCAACACGTTAATATATATTCTTTGGGCTATATATTATTTTATTCATTACATAAATAAATTATATTTTCTTATTTTAAATTTATTTTAAATTAATAATTAATTATTGATTAATCATATTGAATGATAATTTTATAATTTATTGAGTTTGATATCTTTGTATGTTAGTCACAAAAGTAATCGAATTAAAAAGTTTTCATAAAAATCAAATTAAATAAAAAAATTAGTTATCCTTATAATTGAAACGATATAGTGGTATATTTAATAGGTATGTTAAATTTCATTGATAATAAAGTATTAAAGAATCGCTTAAAGCTTAACTAGTCAATTTTGTATAACTGAATACTATCATGATTAATTAGTATACTTTGTTAGATATGTTTAGTATATCTAAAGATAATAAACATATCTAATTAGATTATATATAATTATCAATTATGTAAATATAATACTAGCATTAACGACTTTTCTTTTTTATTATTTCACTTAAAGAAGAACCAAATATATATGATTGATAATATGATTATTATTTTATTTTATTTATATGTTTAAATTATGATTCAAATCAATAAGATATGAGTATTTAATATATTTTATATCATCTAATTCTATTGCTATTCACTCGCAAGCTTTATCTATTGTGAAGTTTAATGGACTTAACGTTACTTAATGGTGTGAAAAAGCTAAATTCAACTTAGGAATCATTGGTCTTGACTTGTCACTCTAAACTAATAAGTCTGCTACTCTTTGACACTAGTAGTGCTCAAGAAAATTCCTTTCATGTACTTTGGGAAGGATCAAATAGATTAATCTTAATATTTATGTGAATTACTATGGCTTGCAACAATAAGGCTATAATTTCGATATTGAAAGTGCTGCAGAATATCTTAATTTTTTGAAGATATTTCTCAGTTTGACTCCATTGATAAGTGACTTACTAGGCTTTAATTGATGTGCTAACCACTGTGAAGTTTGATTGTTCTTATACTATGCATGAGCATTTACTAAAATGATAGATACAAAAACAAGATTAAAATCTATATGGATGGAAACAAGTGCAATTATTATTAACTCTATGCCTTCTGAATATGGTATATTCTAAATGAATTAAAATATTATAAAGAACAAATGGAATGTGAATGAATAGCAAAGTATGCTTATTTAAAAGAAAACAAGGCTTAAGAAATAAAGAGTTCACTCAATTAATTTTGTAAATCATCAAGGAGATAGGTAGAAGTTCAAAAAGGATAAAGAAAAGGGAAAGAATGTATCAAATAGGTTGATGAATCATCAACTTCATTATGTAAGAAGCAATAAGAAACAATAGATGTCATTTTTATAAGAAAGCTATACATTATTAGATAGATTAGTTGAACAAGCATGGTTCAAAAAGAAAGTAAGCATAGTGCTTTAGCATATTTTGAATCAAATTTGGTATAAGTTCCTTATAATATTTGGTAGATTGATTCCGGATGTACTACTTATGTCACTACTATGATGATAGATTCCTTATAATCCAAACTATAAATTCAAATGAAAAGTTTGTCTATATGGTAAACTAAGAAAAAGCTCTAGCTAAAGTTATTAGAACCTACTGTTTTATTTGACACTGGACATCATTTATACCTTTTCCAAATTCTTTATGTTCTTACTATTTCTGAAAACTTAGTTTCTTTATTAAAACTTGATATTGTTAGACATAATCATCTTATTGGTTCTGGTGTTTTTTATGGTGGTTTTTAAAAATTAAAGCTTGATCATGTTTTCTGTTGAAACTCTCTTGCATCGGAATATTGATAATACATGAGGTTTTACAAATGAAGCTTCAACTTGCTTATAGCATAAAAATTTGAAACACATATCTAAAGAAAGAATGATTAGATTAATGAAGAATGAAATCTTTTCAAATTTGGATTTTATTAATCTTGGCATTTATGTGGATTGTATCAAAGAAAAACATGCAATACACAATTAAAAAAGAAGCCACAAAAAGCACACAGCTCTTTGAAATTATACACACTAATATATATGCCCCTTTCAATCTTCCATTTTCTAGGGGAAAAATTTTTCATCACCTTTATTAATGAATTTTCAAATTATAGTTATACGAATTTATTGTATGAAAAACTCAGTTTGAAAGATAATTAAATAAAATTGTGAAAATTTTCAGATCTGATAGAGGTAGTGAATATTGTAAGAGATATAATAAAACTAAAAAAAATATCTTGACCCATTTGCTAAATTTCTTTAAAAAGCGTAGATTATGTGCTTAATACACAATGTTAGGTTTACCATAACAAAATGGTATAGCCAAAAGGCATAACTGTATGTTAATGGACATGGTTATGAGTATGATGAGTTATTGTTCTTTACTCTTATCATTTTGGATGTATTCTTTAAAAATTATCATGTATTTATTAAATAGTGTTCTTAGTAAAGAAATTATTAGGACACGTTTTGAACTGTAGATTGAAAGGAAACCTAGTTTAAAGCAGATACTTCTTTGGGTTTTCTCAAGAAAGGTAAGAATCTATAATCTATAGAAAAGGAATTAGATTCAATAACAACCAATGGATTCTTCATTTATTCTTCAGTAAAGTCTAAAGGGTACATATTTTATTTTCCTAATTATAATACAAGCATAGTTGAAACTTGAAATGCTAGATTCATCAAAAATAACAAAACTAGTGGGAGCTCGAAATCACATAAATAGAAATTTTAAAATGGATGTTCCATTGACTATAACTTCTCCTTAAATTTTTTTTATAGAAAAACTTCTCCTTAAAAGTTTATTCCTAAATTTATTTGAAACTTTTGGTGACTAACAAGAATAAAAAATGTCTGACCAAACTCAAAATAATGAAGTCACTATTAGTAAACCTATTGTAAATGAGCCACACAAAGTAGCATTAAGAAGATCTCAAAGACAAAGGAGATAAGTTATTTCTAATGATTATGTGGCTTGTTATTAGAGGTAAAAGATGATTTAGGAATTGATAAAGATCCAATTTTGTTTTCACAAGCCATTGAAAGTAAAAATTCTAATAAATTGTTAAATTTCATTAAAGGAGAGTTGAAATCTACGAATGAAAATGAACTTTGGAATCTAATTAAATTACTAAAAGGTTGTAAGAGAGTCGAATATAAATGTGTCTTTAATACCAAATATAACTTTATTGGTAATGTTGAATGATATAAAGTTATACTTTTTGCCAAGGATTACACTCAAAAGGATGGTGTTCATTATAATGAGACCTTTTCTCCTATTTCACAAAAGGATTCATTTATAATTATTATGGCAATGGTATCTCATTATGATTTAGAACTATATCAAATAGATATGAAAATCACCTTTTTGAATAAGAATTTAGAGGAAGAAATCTATATGAATCAACTTGAGAGCTTTCTAGTTAAAAACATAGTTTGTAAACTTAAAAAGTCAATCTATAGACTTAAGCTAGCTTTCTAGTAATGGTATCTTAAATATAATGATACCATTACTTCTTTTAAATTTAAAAAAGATACCATTGATCGATGTATATATCTCAAGGTCAACGGGAGAAAATTTATATTTCTAGTCTTATATGTTGATGATATCTTGCTTGTCATTAATGGTTTTGATTTATTATATGAGACTAAGAAGTTTCTCTCTAAAATTTTTAAAATGAAAGATATAGGTTGTAACATCCTTTTTTCCCATATTAAGGGTTAGAACCCTAGAATAGTGAATATGAGAGATAATATTGGGAAACTAGGACATGCATTTCATGCTCGTGCATCATTTAGCATACATACACGTGAATTTGAAAATTGCACACATTACAATGATTGTACATGCACTCATTTGACATTTATCAGGTATTGTTGATCATAATTGATTTATAAATGTGATTATATTGTGAATTGTGGATATTATATGTCTTGAAAATTTATTTGGTGAGTAAAAGTATTGATATAGAATTTTTCGTAAAATTTAGGAATTTTTAAGGATTTTTGGACTAGAAAAAATGCCAAGTGGCAAGACAATTGATAAATGATAATAGATATAAGTGACAAATGGTAATAGAAATATTAACAAGTGGCATAGAAAATTGGATGACAAATGGTTTGGAGATTTGGAGACAAATGGACTAGATGTTAAGAGACATTAGTTAGCTTAAGAAAATGACTTATTAATTTGGTTATTTAAATGGTAAGTGTCATGACACATGTCATAACACTCATCAAGCATTTGTTTACCTTGCTTTTAAACCCATCCCACGATATTTACATTTTGAAAGACCATCTTTATTTTTGTCTTTCACTTTTGCCATATGCTCTCTTCTTCATCTTTTTCATTTTCTTCACTCACGACCATCTCATTCTCACCCTCATCACGTTGAATTCTTGCTATCCTTCACTTTGTTTCATCAAGATCTTTATTATCTCTTCATCTTATAACTAAATACCTAACCTATTCCTCCTTGAAAGATTGATGATTGTGTAAAGCTTGGAAAGCTAGGGTTTATGTGATTTTGAAGAAGCTTGGAGTTTTATCAAGTAAGTTATACATTAATCTTCCTAGGTTGTTTAAATATAAACATATTTGTTGATAGTTTAAAGGTGAAATGATCATGATATTGGAGTTAAAAATATGTTGTAATGTGGATGAGGAAATAAGTAGGTGTATGTCATAATTTTGATTATAGAATGAGCGTAGGAAAATGATAAATGAATGTGTATGTTATGTTTTGTTTTTGAGAGTATGAAAACCATAGATTATAAGTTGTTATGTGGATGAAATAGATTGGTATTTAAGGTGTAATGAACATGAAATTTATACTTTAGAAAGGTTTTTGAGAAATGTTCTTGAAATGAGAAGAAATAAGATTTATGTATGATAGTAAATGACGAAGATTATGTTCTGATTTTGTATAATTGATAAACAATGGTTCATGGATGGTTTTATGCATGTCATTGAGTTAAAAAAATTGAGGTGAGAATGAAGAGGAAATGATGTAGATTTGATGAACTATGCATAAGATGGTTTGAATGTAAGGAGTTGAAAATCTGGAAAAGTGAAAGAAGAATTGTCGGAATATGTTAGCTGTAGTGTTTTCACGGAATATGCATCTGTATTTTAGCCATATCTTGATATATAAATATCCAAATGTGATGATTTTAATTTTAAATTAAACTAAAGACATATGGCTATAATTTTCATGAAGTAATCAAATCTGAATTATGTCTCTAAGGGTTTTGAAATTTAGCTTGAAATTGAGTATAGTGTGCTGTCATGGTATGAGAATAGTCTGTAGTATTTTGGGTATAACTTGCAGAATACTCAACCAAACTACATGAATGAGGCTTAAATATGTGATATGTTTAGGCTGATGAATGAGGATATAAATTCAAGAATGCATTGTTTTTTTACCAAGTGTTCAGATCTGAAATTTTGGAGATGTTTTAAGAATAAAAGTGATCCTATGAAGGATAATGTGATCCAAAGAAGGTGAATGATGTGTATTAAGTAAAGGTGGATGATAAATTGGATATTTTGTGATCTTTTAATGCTTGAATGATCTTAGTAAATGATTGAAAGATGAACTTAGAATAATCTTGCACAAATGAAGTGTAAATCTAGGTTTAATTTAGACATATATAAGCTATGAAGTATGAATGATCATAAGATGCGAATTAAGGAAATATACCCGGGATTGTCATTGAGTATACATATCACATGTAAATACGTATATGATTAAGTATTCATGAAAATGTGCAAATTAGTAATGTGTAATTGTGTATGTATGGCATAATATAGAAGAGCAATTAGAGCGATAACATCTAGACATTGCCGGGACGTCAAGGCAATAGCTATCTGGAGCATGCTATGAGTAACCGAGATGGTCTCACATTGATTTATTGTTTTGTTTAAATTCTGAATTGAATTATTATGTGATGTAAATGTGTTAATTCTGGAAATTGAATGTCTGAGGTGTTTAATGCATGAATAATATATTACAAGTGCTTATTGTATGTGAATTTGACAGAATATGTGATACTCAACTTAATTGTTGAATGTCAAACCAAGGTCTAATGGTGAATGTGAATGTGAATGCGAAAAAAATTGAGCACAAGTGAATGATTGAATATATATGATGCATTTCACTACATAAATGCATGATAACATAAAGGCAGTTGTGACCGAAGTCGCCAGTGAAAAAGAGCTTAAAGCTCAAAATGTCCTAAGAGCCTTTGGCTAACTATGTATAATGAGCCTTGTATCTCCAACGGATAAGGGACACATATTAATAAGCCCAATATCCACAATAGATATGGGACAATGAAAAAGGCACTTGGTCATAACAAATTAATAAATGAAAGTGAGTTTCGTGAACATTGCACATACAATTTATTATGCATTATATGAATGATTGAATTGAATTGTATGAACCATTATGAATGTAAAAGGTGAATAAGTGAACCAAGTGTGATATGGTGCTTTTTGATAATTGGCGAAAGATGTGCATTATATGATGACATAAATTGTTTGTGAACTTGAAACATGAACTATATGTGTTATGTGTTATGAGTGAGCCATCAATGATGGGTAACTCATTGAGTTACCAAATCTCATCAAAATTGCAACGTTGACTTTACAGGTGCGAGAGAGTGGGCTTAGCTTCTAAGACAACTTCGAAGAGATCTAGTACTACTTTTGGATAGAAGAAATGGCTCAAAAGTTGGTCAATTGAGACTAAATGATTTATATATAATTTTGTATAGTTCCTCATTCATGTAGCAAGAAGTATATTTTGTAATAGAGCTGTAGACTCCGATAGTTCTTTGATATTGTTTATCAGGATGAAGTAAGTAAATGTCTATTCGATTTTATGAAATGAAAATAAGGAATTAGGTTTTTAAATATTGTTATATTTATGTTTTAATGATGATTCCATAAGAAGTGAATTGATTGCTCTAGGGCATTACTTCTATCGAGCATGTGCTCGAATGTCTGAAGGATGTATGGGCACAAATGTCTAATGGGAGTGGGTTGCTACAAGTGGACAGGCGGGCTCATCTTCTATTAGTAAGAAGAATAAATTTTTCAAAGGGAAGTGGAACTTTTGTCAAAATTTTGGGCAAAAGAAAGCTGATTGTCAAAAGCTCAAAGCTCACATAGAGAAAAAAGGTAATTTTCTTGTGATAGTTTGTTTAGACTACAGTTAGACCAAAGTCTAAGTTGATTTTTTTAGGACAGTTAGACTACAGTTGAATACAAGACATCGTTTGGAGTTACATGATGTCACTTATTTACCCTCTAAGTTGATTGTTCATATTTCATTGCTTATGTTAATTTTATTAAAGGAAAGTTGATCGCCAAGGTTAGTATAAGCAAAATAGTTAGGTGCTCAGAATTGTTGGAGTTGCCATTTATTCCACCTATTATGGGTGGCTATAAATACTCCAGTACTTTTATTGATGATTTTTCCCAGTATGGTCATGTGGAGCTCATTCATGAAAAACTGAATCTTTGGAAGCGTTTAAGATTTTCAAGATAAATGTTGAGCTTTAAAAAGGGAAGAAAATCAAGGTAGTTAATTCTAATAGAGGTAGAAAGTATTATGGGCGTTATGATGAGAGTAGAAAGAATCCAGGGCCTTTTGCTAGATACTTGCAAGAATGCATTATTGAAGAAAAATATACAATGCTAGGAACACCTCAGCATAATGGAATCGCTGAAAGAAGAAACCACACACTTCTTAATATGTTCCGATGTATGTTGATTCATTCTAGTTTATTATAATTTTTGTGTGGTAAGGCATTGAAGATAACCGCTTATATCTTGAATCAAGTACCTAGCAAGTCAATCCTAAGAACTCCGTATGAGTAATGGTCAAGTAAGAAACCAAGCTTGCACTATTTTCATGCTTGGGGATGCAAAGCAGAAGTAAGGCCTTATAATCTACAATATAAGAAGCTTGATTTGAAAACTATTAGTGGCTACTTTGTATGCTACACCGTCGGATTAAGGGGTTCTAGATTCTATTGCCCATATCACATGACTAAAATTATAGAATCAAGTAGAGCTGTTTATTTTGAAGATGAATTTAGCTCAAGTCAAAGGTCAAGAGAAATTGTATTTAGGGAAGATCGTATTATAATCCCTATACCCGTCACTTCAACTCCTACTAATGACCATATAATTGAAGAGATTCCAATAGAATCTCATGATGAACCTAAGAATCAAGCACAAGATGAAGTGATTGATACTGGGGATGATGAAGTTATTGTCAGGAGATCACAAAGAACACTTAGACCTGCCATTCCTGATGACTATATATTGTCTATTTGCAGGAACATAAATTTGATATAGCAGGCAATACTGAACCAATTAGTTATCAAGAAGCTATAATAGTCCTCAATCTGCGTTGTGGATGAATGCAATGAAAGATGAGTTGAGTTCCATGTCACAAAATGGAGTTTGAGAGTTAGTTGAATTACTTAAAGGTTACAAACCCATTGGGTGCAAGTGGGTTCACAAAATCAAACATGAATCAAAAGGACAAGTAGAAAGGTATAAGGCTAGACTTGTGGCTAAAAGTTATAGCAAAAGAGAAAGGATTGATTTCAAAAAAACCTTCTTACTAGTTTCTACCAAAGATTCACTGTGAATCATCATGGCTATAGTTGCTCATTTTGATTTGGAGCTTAATCAAATGGATGTGAGGACTTCCTTCTTGAATGGAGATCTGTATGAAGATGTTTATATGACTAAACCATTTAGTTTTAAGATGACTGGTAAAGAACACATGGTTTGCAAGCTCAAGAAGTCTTTCTATAGGTTAAAACAAGCATCAAGGCAGTGGTATCTCAAGTCTGATATGGTTGTTACTATAAATGGCTTCAAGGAGAATGTAGTTGATCAATATATATATATATATGAAGTTTAGTGGGAGCACCTTCATTTTTCTAGTACTATATGTTAATGACATTTTACTTGCTTCTAATCATACTGATCTATTATTTGAGACAAAACAACTATTATTTAGTCATTTTGATATGAAGGATCTTAGTGAGACCTCTTATGTACTTGGAATTCAAATTCTCTAAGATAGAGTGAATGAGATTCTTCGATTGTCTCAAAAGACTTACATTGATTGGATGTTGAAAAGATTCAATATGCATTCTTGTTCTCCTGGAAAGGCATCAATAGTGAAGGGTGACAAATTCTCAAAGGCCCAATGTCCACAAAATGATAAAGAGAGAGATGAGATAAAAGTCGTTCCTTATGTGTCACTTATAGGCAGTTTGATGTATGCACACTCCCTGATTTTGCTTTTATTATAGGCTTGTTAGGAAGATACTTAAGTAACCCTAGATTTAGCTATTAGAAAGCGACTAAGAAAGTCATGAGGTATCTTCTGGGTAGTAAGGATCATATGTTGACTTATCGACAAACTGGCACTCTTGATATAGTTGGGTTCAATGACACTGATTACTCAGGATGTATGGATGATAAAAGTCCACTTCATGCTACATCTTTATGATGGCTGGAGGAGCTGTATGGTGAAAAAATGTCAAAAAGACACTCACAACGTCCTTTATAATAGAGGCAAAATATATGACATGTTATGAGGTAGCTTGTCAAGCAATACGATTGCGAAATTTTATTTTAGCATTGGGTATTGTAGACTTTATTTCGAATTTGCTGCAATTGTATTGTGATAATTCTGCAACTGTAGCTTTCTCTAAGAACACTAGAATTACTTCTTGCTCAAAGCATATTGATATAAAGTACTACTTTGTTAAAGAGAAAGTCGTTGAATCCCTCATTAATGTTGAGTATACACCTAGAGCTAACATGTTAGTAGATCTACTTACAAAAGACTTACTTATGTATATGCTTGCAGAACACGTCTCTCGCATGGGATTGTTTGGAGCCTGGCTAAATTAGTGAGAGTTTGTTATTTTATATTGAACATGTTAGTACTTTGTACGGATTGCTTATGACATATATATGAAACATGCATAATGATATGTACAGTCACTTCTTGTTAATATTGACATATATATGTTGATGTATATATGTAGTTTGACGAAATGACAGGTGTAAAAGGAGACAAATGCATAGTCTCAGTTGTTGTACTGCATATATGTTGTTTTAATGGTTATTGTTGTATTTGAACATTTCCAGAGCCTAATCATATGTAGTAAATATATCTTGTCGATATGATATTGCATATGATTTATTTGGCTGTCTTTTGGATTATGGAGATTGATATGGTAGTTTGATTATATTGTCTAAGTGGGAGAATGTTAGAAATATATAAACTAATATAATCACAACATTAATTTTATATTCATAGCCATTAATTAAAATGTCTAATGTATGTTTAATAACCATAATGAGATGTGTATTTTAGGCACATGGTAATATCCTAATAACTATATGTTGGCCTATTAAATTATAGTTCATCACATCTTTAAAATGACATAATTAGCCTCCTTCTACCCCTTATGGTAGAACATGTTATAAACATAACATATGGTGAGTTTTGTGCGTGATTGTTGCTGGTGTGTGTGTGGTGAAAGTTGGATTTTCTATTATAAGCTTTCTCTCTTGCACAAGAATGGTCAAATATTGACAGATTGTGGTATCTACAATAAAGAGCATGCATCAAGATTCTATGTCCAACATTGGAAGTATGCTTATTTATTGTGTAATTAATGTTCTAAAGAATGTGTATGTTGGCATTGTGGTTATTGATGACTGCATTTACGAATAATATGAGATGCTTTTGCTGTCTAGTATAAACTTTTTCTTTAATATTTTTATTTAGCTCATGGCCAATTTCCTCTTCTAAACGACTTTCTGAACCTCAATATTCAAATAGAAATCGATACAACAGAAGTAAAAGAAAAAGTCGTTATGCACCAAATCACGCAGCATTTATGGCTATTTTCATGTTAGCCTCGCAGTGCCCAGGGAAGTTGCAGATAAAGTAGTTCTGTCCCTTTGCAAGTTTGATTTGATCTTTTCCTGATGTATAAATTTTGGAACCCGGTGGAGTACTGCACGAATCATAACCATCTTTGTTCACAGCAACCACGTTGTGAGAATTGGGACTGTAGTTGAACGCTACAAGACAAGTATAATAAATTATAATCATTGAACACATGGCATAAGGTATTAAAATTTGATTATGTTTGAAAATGACAAGTTAAAGCTAAAGTCAAATAAGCAAGTTTGATAAGTGGTGCACAATCGGTGGTAAAGTGTGTTCTAAATGTGAATAAAAGGGGTTTACAAATATTGCATTTTTCACTTCAAAATTAAATTATATAATAGAAGATAATTTTTTGAAACTAAAATTACTTTAAATTTTAAGATATATGTTAAATATTAAAATATTAAAATTTAAAAGTATGACCTCTTTAAATATATTAATAATAATAAAAGGAAGAGAGAAAATAAAAGGAAAAGAATTTTTAAAATAATAAAAATAATACTACCGAGCACGTCACCGGCCTTGAAAGACTTTCCTGCGGGCCACCCAGAAACGTTGAAGGACCAATTGGAAGAGCCTCCAACATTGTAGGTTACTGCATGACAGATCTGAAATCGGAACAACAGCACACACAGCAAAGCAATGGCCAACATTGCACTGCCTCTTTCCATTTCAACTTTTCTTCTTGGAAGAGATAGAAGGATGGCTGAATGGGAGATTGTAGTTACCTTTGCCCGTTTGACAGCTTATATAACCAATCCAGTCCAGTCCCATTAAATGGTATTGTTAATGACCATTAATTGTTTCTCTAATTTTGTGTTATAAAAACCTGTGCATCCATTTATGATTACCACCAAATGGCGGAGAGACATTGGTTGGAGCCGTGTCTTCAAGCCATTTGGAGGCAATTTCTACTCAATAGTAAAGAAGACATAATTACATAATTAAGATAAGGAAAGACCTTATTCCCAACTTCAAAGAGGAAATAAAAAGTTATGCCAAAAAACTACCTAATTTCCGGATAGCAATTCAATTATAAAAGTGCGAGTGATTTTTCAATAAAAAGGATAATTAGTAATTTCGTATTCAAATGCATAATTCTTGTATTTCAAAATTAGATAAAAATTTTAAGACTTATATTTTACCATTTCACATTTGTGTTAAGGTTGAGAACATACCTAAAACATATATTATGCGTCATTATATGATATAATATAATTTATATTTCCATAAAAGTGATTATTATTTTCTTAAAGATAAAAAAAAGTTAGGTTTGATTCTAATATTTTAATCAAAATACATGCAAATCAGAATTTAATACTTTAGGACATTTAAAATGAAATTTAATATTTTTAAAATTTTCAAAATAAACCTCATGTAACAAAAAAAACAAATGAATAAAAAGAATATATTATTTTTCAATCCACTTGTGGGCTTCAAATTTTCATGTGTATGCTAAGTGGTTTATGAGGATTCATTAGAAAAAGTTCTCATTAATTTTAAATTGATTTTTATCGTTTTTAGTTAACTTTAAATAAAATTAATTATACTAACTTCATCTAATTAATTCCAAAATTTCCAAATTGTGAACCCTAAATTTATATCTAATTTGTTTAAGCTTTTTATCCTCTCCCTCATCCCTACGGTCTAAAAGTAATGCTCCGAAATCTTAATCCTTCTAAAGGTGATGCTTCTCATTTGTAACATTAGCATTGCAAGAAGTGAATGGATGATAACTAGACTTTTCAAGCCAAATATTTTCTCTAGACTTGCTTTTTAGCATCCTTTTGAAATTTACGAGTCTTCTATTAAAGATTAAGAGATATTTACACTTTCTAGTTCATTTTTGTCATATGTGATTTGGGTCTTAAGAAAGAATCAATGAGCGCTATTATCCTACTTCCCAATTTTTGACGCATCTGGACTATATTTTCCACTTCTTCCCTGTGAAGTTTCCTTGCTTTGCTTCGGCCTTAAGTAAGTCATCCAATGAAGCCTACAACTATTTCTAGACCTTCACATGACAAGCCTGATATGGAAATGACATTTACAGCATGTGATTTCCGAACGAGAGGGATAAGGAAGATGAAGAGGTTAAAATAAGTTAAGGATAAATTTAAGGTTCAATAATTTAGGAATTTTTGTTAATTAGATTAATTAGTTTTCTTTAAATTATTAAAAATAATCAAATTGAAATTAATGAGAAGGTTTTTAAAGTTAGATGGGGTTCACAAAGCTAGGTACATACATATGGAATTGTGGAGCCTATTGGTGAATTAAAACATAATCATGTCTTCGTCAATCTAGTGCCTAAAAAACAAAAAGCCTTGCAATATGTCTAAATTCAAGCCCATGTCTTGTTGTAATATTATTTATAAAGTGATATCAAAGCTTCTTGCTAAAAGACTTGTTGGCTTTTGTGAACCCTGGATAGAGTGCTTTTCTTCCTAAACGCAACCTTGGTGGCAATATTATGCTTTTACAAGAGCTTTTGAAGGACTATCACTCGGGTTAAAAAAATAGCAATTGCACGATGAAGATAGACTTTTTTAAAGCCTTCAATACAATCAATTGGCAGTTTATTCAATTATGTCTTGAAGCCCTTCATCTTCCTTCTAAATTTGTTCAATGGATCATGGCTTGTGTTAGCACTTCTTCTTTAAGCATGTTTGTCAAAGGCACTCCCACCACTCCTTTCAAACTAGCAAAAAGGATTAGGTAAGCTAATCCCCTTTTGCCTTATTTATTTACACTCACTATGGATTTTCCATACTATTAAAAAGACTTATATCTTTGTTGACTTCCAATTCCATCATACATGTAAGGAACTAAGCCTTACTCACCTGTTATAGGTGGATAATCTAGTTCTCTTGTGTAGTGATGAGCTCAACTCAATCCATATCCTAATGCATGTGCTTGGTTTATTTGCGGACTGATCTGGATTAAACTATAATGTCGAGAAGAGATTTTTTTTGTTTTGGATGATGTAAGGTGCCTTACTGAAATCAGACGAATTGCATGACTCAATAATAGTTCCACTCCTTTTAAATATCTAGGGATTCCTATCATGGCCTTTAAATTGAAATGAATACCTGAGTGATGGCTTGGCCAAACCACTTCCTCTCTGATGCAACTCGACTTTCACCTATCATATTAGTTCTTAATAGTCTGCATATACATTAGGTTGCTCATATGGCATTACCTCAGAAAATTCTCAAGGATATGGAAAGAATAATGAAAACTTTTCTTTGGATGGGGCAGGTTGGAAATTCTAGAAAGGCGTGAGTGAAATGGCAAGAAGTTACACTCCATAAAAATATGATGGTCTTGGGATTATTCCAACAACCAATATGTAAAAAGTTTTAATGTGTAAACACTTATGTAAATTATACACCTATCATATTGCCTTATAGACAAAATGGATACATGAAAACTACTTGAAAATTTTCAACTTTTAGCAGGTTGATTACTCTTAGGATGGTTATTGGATTTTAAAACAGATAATGCAACTTCGTGATACAATTTATCCAACTATTGGCAATGGAGCAAAAACCTAGGTGTGGTTGGATAGCTAGATGGAAATTTGTCCATTTATTAATTCTCCTGACTTTCAAAGGATATGTAACAGAATGCCTTTAAGGCTTAAAGTATCTTCTTTGATGGTTAATGGTGTATGATAGGCCACCTTTTATAGCTTTACATCCCTTATTGCTCATCTTTCTTAGCTTCCCAATACTATAGAGGAGGATAATATCTTCTAGAAATTAACTTTGATTGGCATTTTCTCCAATCAGTCTGGCTTTAGACTCTTTTCAAATAGCTCATTGGTGGTCTCGTGGTCCGCCCTTATATGGCACAATACCATCTATCCTAAAGCAGCCTTCATTACTTGGCTAGCTATCAAAAACCGACTCCAAACTATGAATCAATGGCATGGTAGAGTTGATAAATTATGCATTCTTTGTAACTTGGCTTCTGAGGATCGCAACCATCTATTTTTCCAATGTAGTTATTCTAAAGCCATTTGTAGTTTTATTATGCACTTGTTACCTTCCAAATATGACAGATATGATTGGGATTCAGTCTTGAAATGGATCATTAGCTTGATTTGATTGATCATTGATGCTTAATCTAAATAGTTGTTTAAAGTGTCTCAATATTATCATCAGGGTGTTTATTGAATTTAGTTTTGCCCTTGAGAACAAGATTAGACTATTAATAAATTATATGCTTGATATCTTCAGAGCCTTATACTTTTGAGTGATATCTAAATTTTTTGTGTAAGTTGATTTCATGTCTAACTAATCTAGTCATGATATCTATACATAATGTCTAGTTGCCTAGATGAGCTTGATAGGCTCTTCATTTTTCAAAACAATATAAGATACTATAGTGATATACTACCTTACCAATTCCCCAAGGATTATATATAACATGTTCAAAATAAACTCTTGCTAGACTACAAATCAATCTTGCTAGCACAATTCTTATTAGAGCCTTTCTTACTATAGTTTTTTATTAGCTCTTACACCATCCAAATGTTATCCCTAATAGACCTTTCTTTTATGAAAGTTCCATGAGTCTCATCCACCAATTGAGGAATAACCTCCTTCAATCTACTAGCCAACATACCAAAGATAACTTTTTAACTAATGTTGCAATATGACATTGGTATGAACTCAATCATTGAGCTAAGAGATTAAACTTTTGGCACCAGAAAAATATATGTCTTGTTGATCTCTTTTAGTAGCTTTCCACTACTATTAAACTTAAGAACACCTTTTGTTACTATGGTTTTAGTGAGATTCCATGATTTGTATAAAAAGTAAGCATTTAGACTATCTGGTCCTAGAGCTTTATTAGGGTTCTATCAAAGAGAGTTTTCTCTACTGCCATAGCAAAAAAAAAAAAGTTAGAGTTAGAACTACTTCAACTTGCACTGGGGAACCAATTACTAATTTCAAAAATGAGATGCTTGAAGATGTGTTGGGTAGGTGAACCCATTGACTTTGAGAATTATGAATAAGCTTTTTGATGAAGCAGATCATTAGAGGTTAGCCAATCCCCTTCTTGATCCTTTAAAGTAGTGATTCAATTGAATTTCTCCTAGATAAAACAGACTTGTGGAAGGAACTAGAGTTCTTATCACCCTCCTTCATTTATAAGACTCTGGACCGTTATTTTATTAGAGACCCTCAACAGCCTAAGAAAAGGATAAAAGAGCTCCTCTTTTAGCACTTAATAAGTGTTGGTCATCATAAGAGTTGTATAAGGAGTTCTTAATGGCCTCTAGTTTAGCAGTTTAGCCCTTGCTTCCTTTATAGCTGGTTGAGTACTAAGAACTCTAGGTCTATTTAGGAGCTTAAGTTCCTTGTTTATAGTCTCTAATGCTCTCATATACATAGACTGTTTATACCCTTGTATTATTAAAAATCATTTTTTAAAAACTAGTTTTTCTTTTTAATTTTTATTATAATCTAATTTATTATCAACTAAATATATATTATTTAATTATTTAATATTAATGGCAAATAAAAATTTAATTTAATTTAATTTAATAATTATTTTAATTTTAATTTTCAAATAATGAAATAGCATCAATTTAATAATTACTTATAAATATAATT
Source organism: Erythroxylum gracilipes (assembly GCA_026413385.1). NCBI lineage: Eukaryota > Viridiplantae > Streptophyta > Magnoliopsida > Malpighiales > Erythroxylaceae > Erythroxylum > Erythroxylum gracilipes. The sequence goes on from JANZLC010000006.1 coordinate 26,867,252, forward strand.
TAAATTTAAATACCAAAAAATATATAAATTTTAAATAAATTCAATAATTAAATAAATATTAATTTATAAATAAAAATTTAGTTATTAACTTATTTATTTTAACAAACTATAATAATTTTAAATTTAATTAATTGCTTAATTCATAGCATTAATTTATATTTAATTTTATCTAATATGTGCTTATTATGAATAATAGAAATATAACTACGATAACATTAGAAACTAAATAAGCCTTTGTTTTTGGTTAAAAATAAAAAATAAAAACGAGAAAAAAAATAAAAATCACAATTAAAAAAAAAGTAAAATCAAACAGCCTCGTTTTATTACTAGTAACTTGTCATGGCTTTAACTTTTCATCATTGAAGTGGTAACTTATGGTGCAATAATATTCGCAATTTAATATTTAATAATATTTGCAATTTAATTAAACTTAATCTTCGTATAAATGCTCATCGGATGCTTTCATATTTCAGACAATGCTTTATATTTCTCTTTTAATTTTAATATTTGCATTTAATTTATTTTTTGAATTTTTTCTATTGATTTGTTAGCATACATCTATTTTAAATATGTAACAAAGATATGAAAATTTAGCTTAGGTACCATAGATAAATAAAATAAAATAATAAGTGTAATTATTGATGGTCTACTCTTATTTTTAATTTTTAGTTTTTGAATTTAAGTTTTAATAAAGATAGTTAATTTTTAAAAATTTTCATATTTTATAACATATGAAGTAGTTTTATTTTTCATTATTAAATACATTGAATTTAAGTTTTAGTAAAGATAGTTAAATTTTAAAAAAATTTCATATTTTATGACATATGAGTAGTTTTATTTTTCATTATTAAATAAATATATTTATTTGATTATTTAATTAGTTATTAGTACAAGTTTGCGTTAACAAAATTTAATCACTTGAGTTGTTATTACTTATTAATATTAAAATTAAAAGATTATTTTATTATAAGCAAAAATTGAATATAATAATCCTTTTTTCTTGACATACTTTCTGGAGAAACCTTCGGCGTGAAAGACGGGTTTTGCATCCTCATAAATGTCCATGGCATGTAGTAAACGTCAAAGTTTTTGCCATTATTTTACATATATTATATATCGTGAGCAGGGTTCCTAAGACACCCTTCCCCGCGCAGAGCGACTTTCTTATAGTTATTGAACATCAACGCCTAAGCATAGAAGTAGACAAACAAAAAGAAGAAAAGTCGCTCTACTCTCTAAAAAGTTATGTCGCATCACAGAGCAGTAACAGCAATCTTCATCCCAGACTGACAATGCCCAGGAAAATTGCAAATAAAGTAGTTCTGTCCCTTCACAAGCTTGATCTGGTCTTTCCCTGAAGTGTAAACTCTGGCACCTTTTGGAGTTCTGCATGAAGCATAACCACCACTGTTGACAGATACAACGTTGTGGGCTGCCGGACTATAGTTGAACACTGCAAAAAGAAGCAACATGAATCACTAATAATAATATTACATACATAAGACAAATGTTAGATTGGTTATAGACTTACCAAGAACATCTCCAGCCTTAAAGCGCTTTCCTCTGGGCCACCCAGAAAGATTGAAGGTCCAGCCAGCAGAACCCCCAACGATATAAGTTGCTGCATGAGCCATCTCGACCTGGATTGTTACAAACATGCACAGCAACATTACTGTGGCTATCATTGCACTGCCTCTTCCCATGGCCATTCTTCAATGAAAATGACGATCTTGACTAAGCTTAGCTAGTACCTTTGAAGTTGTGAATGATGAGAAATCCGTAAGTGAGGCTGATTTTTTGGTTGCCCGTGCGTGAGTGTTAAATAAGGAGCTGAACGGGGCAGTTGGGTCTTTATTTCTCCATATAGTGGGTTGGTGATCGTCAGGAGCTTGGTGGGTCCGTTGCATTTGTGTTTACCGTTGAATTACTCTAATGGCAGAACCGAAATGGAAATGGGTTGGTAGATGTCATTAAGCGTGTGTCGCGGAAAGGCCTCTGGTCTTTGAGGCAATGGTCAGAAATAGATGGCATTTTGTATGATAATATATATCATAAATATATTTAAGTATTAATTAAGTTATAAATTATTATCTACTAGTTTTTACTTAGAATCTAAGTCAATGAAAGATGGTGTAGAAACCACGTTTGACTTTATTCTAGCTGATCATTTTTTATCTATTTTCTTGCAATCCAAAAGTTCCGAGAGTTTTTTTTTCACCCTTTTTAAGGTCTATTTTCCATTTCACATGTATCTCTTAGTTTTAGGTATTTTTGGAGTTTTATGGATTCTTCGAATAATTATGACTTTATGACCCATTTGTGAGTTTTTATAGTTTGAATTATTGATGTATGAGCTCAAGAGATGTGTAATTTTATAAAAAGGAAGATTTCTTGGGCAAATCATTACTAATGAGATTACTAAACCCATCAAATAGGATGATGAGATAAAAACTAAGTTCACTAGGCGACTCGATCATTAGGATAACAAAAATCATCAAATATTAACTTGGGTTTGTAATATTTGTTAACATAGTATTAAAGTAAAATTTCATTATTTAATATGCTAAATATATTTAGGATTCCTTATTGACGCTTTATGCAATTTTAGATGATGTACATTATCATCATCATTGAATCAACAGCCTAATCAGATCATTCATAGTTATGTTTCAGAGTTGCAAACTTTATGGGATCAATTGTCATCTAATGTTCCATTTTGGCTGGATATATCTTTTGCAAAAAATTTTGATGCCCTTCATGATCGTCAACGTGTTTAACATTTACTTATGACTATTTGTACTAAGTTTGAATTAGTTAGTGTTACTCTTCTTCACCACACACTGCTACTTAAACTTGACACAGTTATTTGACAGGTACTTTTTGAGGAAGCTCAACTTAATACTCTCCATAGTAAGCTATCTCTCCTTTTTACAGATATGGTTCTTGTTGTTCCTACTACTTCAACCACCTCTACTTCTTCTAAGGGATTTTTTAAATTTTGCAAAAATTTTAGGCATTATATTTCTGCTTATCCCAAACTTTAAGGCAAAAATAAGAATTTTGGCCGATTAATATAACCAAATTTGATAATAAGTCTTGATCCTTGAGTACTTCTACTATTGCTACTGTAACACCCACTCTTGTAGAACACGTACCCGATATCCTGTATGATATCCGAATACGTGCCCCGTAAGGGTGGCATGTTAAAATGATCATTCAGTCAAAATTCCATACAAAACTTTTGTTTATTTAAAACAAAGTACACGTATGCGAAAATCGTTAATCAAATCAGGCCCACTTCTTTTAAAAACATTTCCAATCACAAGTTACAATTATTACAAACATTAGTATTCAACAGCCACTTAGGCCCATTTCAGATACGTAACACTTCAATCAAAATGTTATTTCATTACCAACTCAATCACATACACTTAATACGAATCTTGTAGAATATAATACAAAAATACAATCACTGAAGACATATGTAGGTGCAAACTGATCCCGACCCCTAACTCATGCTCATTCGCAGTGGCTGAACTCTAATTGGTTTAATTGGATAACTCCTCTGAACCTGAAAAGCCACGTTGCAATTTTGTATGAGTTTTGCGAACTCAATGAGTGAACCATCATTGATGATTTCACCGGATTCACATACACAAATCACATATTTCGCAATTATTCATGCATAACATTTATATTCCAAATATTCACACTATCATGGCACATCATTAAACTATTGCAAATCAGAACATACATAAACAAATATAGATGCAGATGAGACTCCACATTCGTTATTATTGTTGTGACCGAGTGCCTATCACATATACAAATATTGGCCCATTGGGCTCAGTCAGAACAGAATCATAGAGCATAGCTCTACATGCAGAATCATATACCACGGAGCAAAGCTCTACATGTAAGCGCTTTCATACTGGCTACTCCAGTCACAACGCCTATATCTGAGCATGTATTTTATGAAATGCATCAATTCAGAATTTACCATGTATCATAATCATTTATTAAGCAAAGTCAGAATTTCATAGTCATTGGACCTAAGTCCGGCATTCAACTTTCGTTAGGAATTCACATTTCATACAGAATTATCAAACAAATTAGAGCACTTCCAATACAGTCCCAAATATTTACTCCTCGGAGTTTAAGTTCGGAATTCAGAAACAACTCGCAACAATTCAATAATTGGAAGCTTAACAAACCAAATCAAATCAATCATAGGAAATTCATCTAGGTTGACTCACAGTACGTTCTAATATGCTATTGCCTGGATGGTCCGGCAATATCTAACTGACGTCCAATGTGCTCCTCTATATCATACAAAACACATTTACAAATATCACATTTTTTGCACAAATGTAAGCATGCCTTTATGCACATGTATGTATATCAAAATGCACAATGCATGTTCAATGACAATCCCGAGTATCTTATCGAATTCTTATTACCATATCATTCATATAGCAAAACCCTCATTAATAATTTGTACTTAAGGTTTGGACCATAATAAAACAATGTGAAACTAATTTCATAACCCAATTGATCATTTCAGATTTTTTTCTCTTAATATGCTTTCGGGTCAACTTTACATAATTATTCTGATGAGGTAAATGACAAAATTAGGCAACACTTCCTTCTGGAAAGTTGTTCTCCGATGTCTTAAGTTTCTAATGACTCTAAGATCATCCAATTTGATTTAGTATTTTATGAGTTATGCTCACAATACCACGGACTATGTATATTTGAACTTTTGGCTAGTACATGATCAAATGAAATTTCAAGACCCTTAAGGACAAAATTCAAATTCAATTTCTTCTTAACATTTGTAGCCAAATGCATATAATTCAATTTAAATCAAGAATAATTTCATTTGGAAATCTACAAATCAAAATATAGCTAAAATACCGAAGCATATTCAGTAAAAACATTCCAGTTATCAAATTCCAGCACACCTCAGCATTTTCATCCTAACACCCCCTTTCAGGATAACTTTGCATGATCATTATGACAAGGAAAATTTTGTATTTCAATAACACTTTCTTCTAGACAATTGTTCCACTATGTTTCTAGTTTCTAATAACACCAGAATCAGATAACTTGATTCAGTATACTGAAAGTTATATCCAAAAGAGTTTAGACTATTTTTAAACTGTAACAGAATTCCTAACTCTAATTCCATCCAGATTTTAAAATGCTTAGAAATAGAATTAACATTTGGCTTCTTCAGAAAAGTTGTAGAATATGTCTCTAGTTTAATCTGAATTAAGAAACAACTCATTCAAAAATCTATAGCTCAAGTTATAATTAGAATACCGCAGTCTATTCAATGAAAATTCTCCAGTTCATAACATTCCAACATACATCCTCATCAACAACTTATATAATCTTTCCTAATTCAATCACCATAATCACATGCCTTAAAGATTAGATTTCTACTTACTTGTTAAGCTCAAAATCTCCTTCAAAACCTCAAGCTAATCTAGCCCTCCAAGCTAGCAAGTTTGTCACAAAGTAAAGGTAAAAACATGAACAACAAAAATCTGGTTCTTTGACTATCTTGTAAAGGTTAAACATATGACGTTGATGTGGTCATTTAGCAAGGTTAAGACCAAATTACAGAAATGTGTGTTAGCAGTAACTTTTGGTGGAGAAAGGAGAAGAAGATGGTGGATTTTTCCAGCAGCAACTTAGCTTAATTCAATTAGGTGCAAGGTGTCTCCAAACTACCTTAACATGTGTCATTTGGCATGTAAGCCATTTATCTCCTCCTTAAGCTGCCACATGTCTCCTAATTACTAGTTCATTTGTCATTCACTTATGCTGCCATTTGTCAACTAATTGCCTGTGCTAAATGTCACCTAATTATTTGTCCAATTGTCACTAAATCATGCAACCATTTGTCAATTATTTCATAGGCTTAGTTATCCTAGTTTTTCATGTGTCAATTTGTCTTGCCACTTGGTATTTTCCAAGTCCAAATATACATATTAATTCATCACTTTTCTAATGGTAACAATTAATTCCAAATTTACTACCTGTAATCAATCAAATCAAAATTCAAGACGTTAACAATACACAATTTACTTCATGATCATTTTAAACCTTTCATACCTCGAAATATGTCAACTAAGTGCATATACTATCTTTACAATGTGTACAAAATCATAATTCATATGTGTATGCTAATGATATGCATATGAATGAAATGCATTTCATGAATGCTAAAATGATTTGACTCATACATAATAATTTAAGATTTTAAACTTTAGTACAGAAAATGGGCTATTACATTTTTAATCATTAATTAAAACAAAAATGCAATGTTTTAAAAATCAGACCAGATATCGAACTGGTCAAAGAAAATGTTCAAGGTCTAAAGGTTCAACCGATAATAAACCATTATAAAATTATTATATAATAAATAAAAAGTAAAATTTATAAAAATAACATATTTTATTGAAATAATAAATACATCAATGTCTATTATTATATGATGAACCAATAATCCTCATTATTGTTGTTGTTGTTGTAAAAGAATATTTAAGCTAAATGACTAAGAAGGAAGTAGTAACGATTTGGTCAATTAAGTTTTTTTAAAGTATATATTTTAATTTAATTCTATAATTTTTTTTATTTTTATTATTATTTGAATTAACCATGCTTTATTATTTTAAAAAAGAAAAAAGAAATATATGCAAATGCTATATTTTGCAGAAATTCAAAGCTAAAAAAAAGATAACTTATGAATTTCTCATGTTATTGAAATTAGTTTGGAATAAGATGGTTCATCTTAAAACTAATATCTTATAAATTAAATGTGGTTCTAAGTTTGCCAAAGTTGGTTTAGTAATATTTAACATTAAGTGGAATGAAAAATATTAATGTTCAAAAACTTTAACTTGTTACTAGAAAGGATTAATAATTTAATATTATACTTTTTATATTATTAAAATGAAATATTATATATAACAAAAAGTTTCAAGACAGTAGTTCATAAAAATAAAGATTATAAAAATACGCAAAACCCTATCGTTGTCATCCTCTTCCTCTGTCCCTAAGGTTATATTTGGTTGAGAGTTTATTAATGGAATAAAATGCAATATTATTCCATCATTTAAAAGGAGAGTTTATAATGAAATGAGATGGAAGATGACTGTTTCATATTACATCTCATTCGATCCTAAATAATAAAAATAAAAAACCTCCGATTTGGAGGGTTTAAGATGAAATGTAAAATGATAAACAACTTTACACTATATTACATTATAAACCCTTCATCCACATAACATTTCACAATATTATATTATGAACTCTTCCACCCTTCTCATATAACAATTTTCTAATATTAAATATATTTATATTTCATTTTATTATAAATCATTTCATTAAAAACCTTGTCTGTCACAATACAAAATGCAGCCGTTTCAACTTCATGAAAACCAACCCAAACCTGCCCCTCTTTGTCTACGAATCTCTCTTTTTCATGTATGTAAATCAGTAAATGCTTAGTTTCTCTTCCGGAGTTTATCCTCACCAAATTCCAAGATTTCCATGTTTCATAGTCCTTTCCATACGAAACAAAATAAGAATGGTTCTCAACAATCCACTTGCAAATACCTTAGATCTCTGCGGTACACCGCTTTACTGTGGCAGTAATCCACTCCTTTAATAAGTAGTTGAAAGTATCTCCCGGCTTCAGCCTCACTAAGCCACCCATGATGCACATCCAAAATCAAGGTTAGCAAGGCAACCCCACAAACAGTTGCCGGAGAAAATGATTTCAGAACAGCACATCCCACCGCCCTTTATGCTACTGGGTCAAAACATTGACTACTCACAATTTTATCAAATAGTTCGCCGCCGCTAATGAATTCCAAGATTATGTAAATCTTAGTATGGCTTGCCAAAACCTGAAGTTGAAGTAAAGACATGAAAAGGGGTATGTTCTTTCACGGTGACATATCTATGCTTGTTTCAACTCAAAGCATAGTGTCTAAGGATATGCCTGGTAGTGGTGCAACCCGTAAACAAAAGTTCATTTTAGCATAAGTTCAGCACTTACTATACAACTGAAGAACTTCCAAGCGAAAAAGAAAAGTAAATTAAATCATTTAGTTGGAAGAAAGTTTGGTGGAAGCATAGTACCAAGCAAACATATGCCAATGAAGTCTAGAGTCCAGTCCAACAAAGGCCCAACTAACTAACTAACCCATGTCTAAATTTGGGCAAAATAGAATATAAGATCCAAGTCCACGACCTAACGAAGGAAACGACCTAATGCTCACGGCAAGCTTTTCCACTTCCTTCTGCGTCAGTAGTTCACTTTTTCCTAGTCCCATAATTTCTTTTTGTATTATATTTATCAATATTTTAGAAATCGAACCAGTTTAATTTATTGAACAATAAGTTTTTTCAATTAGTTGATTTTTATTTTAGTTTTTAACTTTTTGGTTTGATGTAATTTAATAAATTTTGTTAAAAATCGATCAGTTTTGGTCGGGTAGGCCATCTTAGGCCTGGGCTTGATCCTAACAGCCTGTGGGCCGATCGATCGGCCTATATTCTCCAAAGCCCATCAGCAGGAGAAATTTTTCCATGTAGAG
>JANZLC010000006.1:26875966-26887242 GCA_026413385.1 Erythroxylum gracilipes
CTTAAGAAAGGTGTTTGAGAAATGTTCTTGAAATGAGAAGAAATAAGATTTATGTATGATAGTAAATGATGAAGATTATATTTTGTTTTCGTATGATTGATAAACAATGGTTCATGGATGCTATTGAGTTAAAATTTGAGGTGAGAATGAAGAGGAAATGATGTAGAGCTGATGAACTATGCTTAAGATGGTTTGAATGTAACATATAGGAGCTGAAAATCTGGAAAAGTGAAAGAAGAATTGCTGGAATATGTTAGCTATAGTGTTTTCACGAAATATGCATCTATATTTTAGACATATCTTCATCTGTAAATATAAAAATTTTATGATTTTAATTTTAAATTAAACTAGAGACATATGGATACAATTTTCATGAAGGAATATAATTTTAATTCTGTCTCTAAAGGTTTCAAAATTTGGCTTGAATTTAAGTACTGTGTGTTGTAGCGGTGTGAGAACAGTCAGTAGTATTTTGTGTATAAATTGCATAATACTGAACCAAACTGTATGAAATTGATGTCTTTAGAAACTTAAGACATATAGGAACATTTGTTTAAAATATTCTATTGCATAAATACCTCATTTTCTTTGTCAAAATGGCCATGCAAAATTGACTCGGAAATCTGTTTTGAGAAAAGCTGGAATTTGGAAGAACAAAGCTGGGATTTTTGATATGGAAGCATCCCATGATCATGGGAACAAGTTAAACATCAAATATGCTTCTTTTATGTGTGGTTTGGGATAACAAATGGTTAGGTACTTTCATATGATGCATTTAGGCTTGAATGAAGCTTGAATTGAACCTAGATTGATGCTTGAATATATAAGAGATTAAATATGTGATATGTTAGGCTGATGAATGAGGATATAAATCCAAGAATGGATTGTTATTTACCAAGTGTTCAGATATGAAATTTTGGAGATGTTATAAGAATAAAAGTGATCCTATGAAGGATAATGTGATTCAAAGAAAGCGAATGATGTGTTTTAAGTAAAGGTGAATGATAATTTGGATATTTTGTGATCTTTTAATGCTTGAATGATCTTCGTAAATGATTGAAAGATGAACTTAGAATAATCTTGTACAAATGAAATGCAAATCTAAGTTTAATTTAGACATATATGTGTTATAAAGTATGAATAATTATAAGATGTGAGTTAAGAAAATATACCTGGGATTGTCATTGAGCATGCATTATACATATCACATATACATATGTATATGATTGAGTATTCATGAAAATGTGCAAATTAGTAATGTGTAAATGTGTATGTATTGCATGATATAGAAGAGCAATTAAATCGACAACATCCAAATATTGCCAGGACGTCGAGACAATAGTTATCTAGAGCATACTGTGAGTAACCTAGATGGTCTCATATTGATTTATTATTTTGTTTAAATTCTGAATTGAATTATTATGTGATATGAATGTGTTCATTCCAGATATTGAATGTCCGAGGCGTTTGATGCACAAAAAATATATATTAGAAGTGCTTATTGTATTTGAATTTGACAGAATATGTGATACTTAACATAATTGTTGAATACCGGACCAAGGTCCAATGGTGAATGTGAATGTGAAAGTGAATGCAAAAAAAATTGAGCACAAGAGAATGATTGAATACGTATGATGCATTTCACTGCATAAATACATAATAACATAATGGTAGTTGTGATTGGAGTCACCAGTGAAAAAGAGCTTAAAGCTCAAAATATGGTAAGAACCTCTAGCCCACTATGTATAATGAGCTCTGTATCTCTAACAGATAAGGGACAATTATTAAGGAGCCCGATATCCATAATGGATACCAGACAGTGAAAAGGCACACGGTCACAACAAATTAATAAATGAATGTGAGTCTTATGAATATTGCACGTACAATTTAATATGCATTATATGAATGATTAAATTGAATTGTATTAACCGTTATGAATGTAAAAGGTGAATAAATGAACCAAGTGTTATATGGTGCTTTTTGATAATTGGTGAAATATGTGCATTATATGATGACATTAATTGTTTGTGAACTTAAAACATGAATTGTATGTATTATATGTTATGAATGAGCTGCCGATGATGGGTAGCTCACTGAATTCCCAAAACTCATCAAAATTGTAACGTTGACTTTGTAGGTGCGAGAGAGTGGGCTTAGCTTCTAAGACAACTTAGAAGAGATCTAGTACTGCTTTTGGATAGAAGAAATGGCTCAAAGGTCGTTCAGCTGAAACTAAAGGATTTAGATAGAATTTTGTATAGGTCCTCGTTTATATAGCATGCAACATATTTTGTAATAGAGCTGTAGACTCTGATAGTTCTTTGATATTATATTTAAGGATGAAGTATGTAGTGCTACAATGTATATTCGGTTTTATGAAATGAAAATGAGGAAATAGGTTTTTTAATATTATGATAATTATGTTTTAATGATGATGCCATGAGAAGTGACTGTGACTGCTTTAGGGCACTGCTTCTACTAGGCATGTGCTTGAATGTCTGAAGGATGTACGGGCACAAATGTCTGATAGGATTGGGTGGCTACATAGGTAAGGCATCTTAAGGAAATGAAATATTTCATGACTAATTATAAGGAATGTTAGGGTTGTCTAAAAAAGATTATATTAATAAAATTTTATAGAGATCCAAAATGAAAAAGTGTTATATATATATATGTGGTTCAAATTCAAAAGGGAGATAAATTTAGTCTTAAAATTGCCCAATGAATAAATTGGAATGCATAAGAATGTAAAAGAACTCTTTTTGCATCTATTATTACGAGTTTAATGTATGCTCAGACTTGAATTAGACCAAACATCAATTTTACTATTAAAATGATAGGCAGATATTAGAGTAATCTTAGATAGGAATATTGAAAAAATGTAAAGAAAGTATTAAGATAATTATAAAGAACAAAAGATCATATGCTAACTTATAGGAGATCCATTAATCTTCAGGTCATTAGATACTCAATCAAACTGTGTCAGATGTGTTACACGAGAAAATTCAAATTTAGTTATCTATTTATTTTAATTGGAGGAGCAATATCATGAAAGATTGTAAAATAGTATGCAATTGCTATGTTTACTATAGATGCTACATTTATGGCACATTTTAAGGCCACCATTTATAGTTTATGGCTATAAAATTTTATTTTCAAACTTGAAATTATGGATAATATTGCCAAGTCGCTAAAAATTTAGTGTGATAACACTGTAATAGTCTTCTTCTTTTTTTAAATAACAATTATTTAAAGGGCGTTCTATGTATAGAAATAAAATCTTTTATCATTAAAAAGAATTTCAAAAACAAAGAGTAGCAATCAAACAAATGAACACAAATCTTATGATTGTGGATCCATTAACAAAATAATTACTCCCAAAGAAAATTAATAAACACGTGAAAATAATCAACTTTACTGAGTACCATGATTGAACAAAATATTATTGCATTTTTTTAAAATGTATTTGACACTCTAAGCTCATTCATCCATTATTTATGATATTTAAGTATCCTGTTATTTATTATTAGTATATGTACATGAATGACTATGTGAATTTTAATAGGATTTGTCTTTTACAAAAATAATATTATTGAACTATTAAGATATATCTCATTATAAATTATATTTAGTTTTGAAATATTTATTTTTTAAAAATATTTTGAAATAATTTTGTAACAATAAAAGGGAATATGTCATATTAAAAGTTGTACAACTAATATGATATGATTAATGATGTGACTAAAAGAGGAATTAACTTTTAGTATATGTATATTATGTTATATTATTAAACTATGATTATGTTATATGGACTAAGTGAGAAATTATTAAATAATTTTGTTGAGTGGATCGTATTTTGTAGTTTAATTATCTAAGTGTTTAAATTATATTAACACTGAAAGAGATTATTATTAAATAAAATATTTTTTAATTTTACTTTCTTTTTAAAAAAATAAAAAAGAATATATTATATTATAGCCAAAGCTAATACACGATCCTATAGAAGGATCATATAATTAAAGTCAAGAGAGGCTATACGAATTAGTATGTACATCAAAATACAAAATATATATCAAATTAACCACATTGCTCTAAGTTCTTGGCTGATTGTGCATTGCTTTCCATTGGCAATCATAATCGCTCTAATCATATTGACAATTTGCTCGGCAAGTTCATATTTGTGTTGCCCCTCATTCTTATAAAGTCTCCTATTCTTTTCTCTCCAAATGTAATAAATTACCATCTGAAATGAAGGCTTGATAAGAACGATATTCCTCTTATCTATTTTGGTGCACCTAATGATAGTATTCAACTTCTCATGCCATATAAAGTTGAAGCTAGGAAGTTGTAGCATATTCAAAATTCGACTCCACACTGATTTGCTATAACTACATTCAAAGAACAAGTGATCTCTACTTTCATTGATCAATTGTTTACGTAAAACATATAAAGGATCAAACCTCTTAAACCACCTATCTTTGGTTCTTAGTTTGTTCTTTATCACTATCCATGAGAATACCGCAACTTTGGGACTTAAAACTTGCTTCTAGATGGCCTCAACCCACAGGACTACCTCCAATTGTTGATTAGTAAGTTGTGACCATAACTATTAGTGAAAGTCCTACTAGAATGTAATGTCCACACCATTTTATCCTTTCTTTTTTCTACAGGTATATTTGTTAAATAATCAGCTAGCAACCAAAAAATTCTAAAGTTACCAACCTATTCCCTCTCCTATATTATCCAAGACTCCTTAGCATCATTAGGAATTCTATTTTGAGAGTGGCTAATTCAGATCTTTGTATAAGAGGACTGAACTCAGTCCAATTATCAAACCACGGCCATACCCCTTCCTCATCCCCCAACATGTGCTTCAAATAAGGGTATATCTACTCCCTTAAGTTAAACATGTTCTTAGATCTTTAAGCATGAGATTGTTGTAACTACCAGAAGTTTTGATTGTTAAGGTAATCACTACAGCAAAAAGTGGTTTAGGCAACACTAAATTTGTGACATTTTAAAATTTGTTACTTAAAATTAATATAACATGATAGTTTTTAAAGTGTTGCCTTTAGTAATATTAATAGGTAACGCTAATAGTAATTTTTTGTCATATATTTAAAAAGGCAATAAAATTAAAGCAACGTTGCTATAAAATTTTATATAAGCAACAATTAAATTTGTTGCAACTTTAAACAATAATTAAGGGCTATAATAATTAGCATCGAACTTAGACCCATTTAGGCTGAAGCCTTACCTAAGCCCAAGCACAATCGAGTAACCAAACTTGATTAAATATATTATTTAATTTTTTAAAATAAAATTTAAATTTTGGATCATGTTGAACCAAACAGTCTGAGCTCGACCTAAAACCTAAAAATATTTTAAAAAAACTAAACATAGCCTAAAATCTAGTTAATTTGGGTCCGATCAAGCTAAATCAAACTGAAATGGATATTTTTGTCATAAGTAATAACAATTAAACTATATTATTATATATTATATTATTTATATTTATTTTACTCTTTTTAATATTGTCAAAAAAGATATATCATATACGAAGAAAATAGATACAAAGGTGTCATTGGACTTTTCACTTTCGTCTAACATATTACGATCGTGCCAATCCTTTAGGACTTTTTACCTTCCCTTTGCTCTTCATATGACGCTGTGGATGCCAAAAAGAGTTGGTGTTGGTTTAGCGCTTTGGTGTTTTAGCGTTCAGGTGTAGCTAGTGTTGTAGCATTTAGGTGTTCTAGAATTCAGGTGTAGCTGGTGTTGTAGCATTTAGGTGTTATTGATGATCCCTTCGTTCACGTCAGGTGTTGCTGGTGCTTCGTTCACATCAGGTGCTACTAGTTTCATGTCGTTCATGTACAGGTACTACGATGGTGCTTGGTTCATGCCGTTCACGTCAGGTGCGTTGGTGCTTGGTTTCACATCTTTCACGTACAAATGCTGCCTTGCTTAGTTAACGTCGTTCACTTATAGGTTCATTGCCTTCTCTGAACATCATGCACCAATCTTCTCTAATAATCCTATTTTCTGAAGTAAATTAAGTTATGTTCTAAACCATTATTTGCTTAAGAGATGTAAATGTATATATGGGGATTTTAGTTGAGATCTTAGTGGAAACTAAATCAGCAGAAATAAATTAACTTGCATAAAGGGTTACGACTTATTAGCAATGTATGGTTGCTTTGATGAAATCCTTAGGGCTTTGTATCAGTAGAAATAAATGTATGGTTGCTTTGATGAAATAAAATAAATCAGCATAAATAACTTATTTTCACATCTCTAATTATTTATATGCGTTCTTGAATTCTCTGAAATCTTTAGGGCTTTATAACCACAATTTTTATTTTTATATTTTTAATAAATTGTATATATAATGTTTCTTGGTTGTTAACATATTTCATATTGTATATATTACTTTGATGAACAGTTACCTATCAATGGATAAGAGAGATAGACATTGGATGACTTTTCCCAGATATAGTGATGAATTTATGATTGTAATTGATCGTTTTCTTGAAAAAGCTTTTTCTAAGATGGCTAATGGGAATGAAATTTCTTGTCCATGCAAGAAATGTCAATTATTATTGGTATACAAGAAATATTATATACAATCATTTGATTGTTGATGGATTTGCTCCAGGATATGATGGACGGGAATTGAATAAGGAAGGATTAACTAATACAAATATGCATATGAATGATGAGAACGAATTTGATAGAAGATCTATACATGATAATATAGATGGATTACTACTTAACACATTTAGAGACATAGATGAATATCCCTATAGTTATGAAGGAGTTATTAATGGTCTAAATGTTGATGCTAAGAAGTTTTTTTAGTTGGTAGAGGAAGGAAAACAAGGATCATATCCCAGTTTTCAAAGTTTTTCTAAACTTTCTTTCACAATTCGACTGTATCTTTTTAAGTGTACCTATGGAATTAGTAATGCAGCTTATACCAATCTCATAGGGATACTTAAAGAGGCCTTTCCCAATGCAAAGATTCTTGAATCTTTTAATGTGACAAATAAACTTACGAAGGATTTAAGACTTCATTATGAAAAGATACATGCATGTCCCAATGATTGTGTTTTCTATTGTGGAAATGATGTATCTAGGTGGAAACAAAGTTTTAATAGTGAAGATAACAAAGATCAGGTGACGCAAATTCCACCCAAGGTGTTTAGACATTTTTCATTAAAATTGAGGTTGCAACGTCTGTACATGTGTCCAAAATTAGCTGAATTCTTGAAATGGCATGATAAGGAGCATCCCAAAGATGGTAATTTAAGGCATCCTACCGATGGCCAAGCTTGGAAAGACTTTGACTCATTATATCCTGATTTTACACGAGATCCTCTTAATGTTAGATTAGCTCTTCCCACTGATGGATTTAATCCTTTTCGCACAATGTGTGTTTCACATAGTATATGGCCCATAATTTTCATAAAATATAACTTAGCACCATGAAGAAGTCTGAAATCAGAAAATTGATATTGTCTTCAATTATACTTGGCTTGACTTCTCCTGGAAAGGATATTGATGGTTTTTTATAGCCTTTGATTAAAGAGCTGACAGAGTTAAGGGAGTTTTAGATAGAGACATATGATGCCTCAACTAATGAATCACTTAAGATGCATGCAGTCTTTGTTATGTACAATTACTGACTTTCCAGGATATGCAATGTTGTCTAGATGGAGTACAAAGGGAAAGTTAGCATGCCCTAATTGTCAATATGAAACTTGCTCTCAATATTTAAAGCATAGTAGAAAGACTTGTTATCTCAATCATCAGACATTTTTGGATAAAATTCATCCTTGGAGGCTCAATAGGAGATCATTCAATGGTGATATAGAGTTGAGAGAAACACTAATTCCACTGTTAATGTATTTGAGCTTATTAATAGGTACCATAATGTGTTTGGGATGGCAAATAAACAAAAAACACCAAGCGATGATCCTTGGAGGAAGAGGTCTATATTTTTTCAATTACCTTACTGGAAGCATAATAGGTGCTGACATAATCTTAATGTGATGCACGTTAAGAAAAATGTATGTGATATAATTCTAGGAACTTTGTTAGAGATTTTGGGGAAGTCAAAAGATCATCTTAATGCAAGGTTTGATTTGAAAGAAATGGGGATCAGAAAAGATTTACAGCCTATCAAAATAGATGACTCTCATATGTTACTAGCCCAGACTTGCTTTTACATAACCCCAGAGGAGAAAGAAAACTTTTTTTTTTCAGTTTTGAAGAATGAAAAACTACCATAAGGTTATGCATCAAATATTGCACAATGAGTTGATGTTAGTAAGGAAAAAAAATATCAGGATACAAAATTCATTATGCTCACATTATTATGCAACACTTACTCCAATTTGTTGTCTAGAAAACACTACCAAAAAAAGTTTCAGTTGTTTTGAGTAGATTAGGTGCTTTTTTTCAAAGGGGTATGTAGTAAAGTAATTAAGCCTGTGGATCTTGAGCATCTGGAGAAGGAAATTGTGGAAGTACTATGTCAACTTGAAACAACCTTTCTACCTTGGTTCTTTAACATCATGGTTTATTTACCTATTCATTTACGGAAACAAATCAAATATATTAGACCAGTGTATTGCTACTTGACGTACTTTGTTGAGAGGTATTTAGGTAGGTTAAAGATTTGTTTGAAAAAAAGCCAACCAGAAGGGTCTATTGCTGAAGGATACTTAGCTGAAGAATGTGTAAATTTTTGTTGTATATATATGCGTCATGAGGTAAGAAAAAATATAATAGGCATATGAAACATAATGACAATACAAATCTTTTTGACATGTCTTCTTCATTTTTTCCAAAAGTTGGGCACCCTATTGGAGGGAAAAGGTGAAGGAAAGGCAAAGTTGTAAGTTTCGCCTTAAACACATTACATCAAGCTCATCGATACATTTTATTTAATTCACATGAAAAAGATGTTGAGAAATTCATTAGGTAAGCAACCCATACATTATTTATCTATCTTAAGATCTTTTTTTTTATTCCCATCATATTAATTAACATATGTCATTCTTTTTAGGGAGTATTAAAAATTAAAAGAGACAAGCATAAAAAGAAGTCGATGGGCAAGGGTATAAGATCATTCCAATAAGTTTCCTCAATGGTTTCAAGATAAGGTGATATCTTATAATGATAACCTAAGTCATATTCGTTGGTTGTCCAAAGGCCCTAACAATGTGGCAAAGAAATATTGAGGTTAATTTATTAATGGATACAAGTTTATGACTAAAAAATGGGATGTGAGGTGTAAGAGTCAAAATAGTGGAGTCTTTTTTACAGCATTAACTTCGAGTTTTGCAAGTTATAGCGATCAAAATCCAACACTTGGAATTGTGACCTACTATGGAGCAATAGAGGAAATTATTGAAGTCGATTACTAGGGGCATTTCATTGTAGTGTTGTTTAAATGTTGTTGGTATCAAGAGGACAATGACAATTATGGGCTTACTCGAGTAAACTTCAAAAAGTTATGTTATATGGATGATCCTTTTGTATTAGGAAGCCAAGTTCATAAAGTGTTTTATGTAGTTGATTGTTTTAAGGAAGGTTGTCATTATATAGAGAAGAAGGTACCTAAGTATCTGTTTGATATACCTTTGTAGGATAATGAAAATGTTGAAGAAACATATTGGGGAGAACCAAATAATTGTGTCAGTGATTTCTTTCGCAATAATAGTGATATAGGCCCTAATTGGTCTAGAGAAGATTTACCTATAGACACTATGGGCATACCTCCAAATATCTTAAATATAGAAACAAAAATTGATGATGAAGAAGATGATTTATACTTTGATGACACTGACTAGGATTGGATGGATAGTGATCAATAATCTTTTATAAAAGGGTCTTATTTATTTTTCTCTCTCTATTAAAAAGATAATTTTTGTTACTATATGTTTAAATATATACTTTACTAATCTAATTATTTATATATGGTTGTTAACAACAATATTCTTTATTGTTATAGGTCTTCATAATGAAAAAAGTAAAAAAGCAAACATGTGCAACCAAATTTGTTGCACCAGGGTCTATGGCTAATTTTATAAGAAACAAAAGAAGACTCGTGCTTATGAACTAAAAGATTCATTTGATCTGTCACATAGCGAGGAAGAGCATTTGGAAAATAGCGAAGAGCAATGCCAAATTATTAATGAAAAGGTACATGTTTTCTCATTTGCTTTAGTAATATATATATATATGATTATTCTACTATTAAATTTGGTTTGTATAAAGTTTCCATATATATATGTGTGTGATTATCTTACTGTTAAATTTATTTTTCTTTCCATTGGTTTTCATTGTGACAAACTTTAATAGAAAGGAAAGGACCAATTATGTAAGAAGAATGGCAGACTGTAACTTTTATGTCCTTCAAGTAGTATTACTGACTTTTTAATGTGAAAAAAAAAAGAAACTTGTTAAAGAATAACCACAAATGGAACAAGTGAGTAGAGGGGATGAAATACATGAAAATGTAGTAGAAGCCAAAGTAGGGGAAGCGATTAGGGCCAACAATTTATAATCTATAGGTGTGTCCATAGTGAAATGCACACAACTGGAAAGAATATAAATGGTGCATTTCAGTTTGTTGTTTTCTACTTTTCTAAGGTAGAAAGAATTAATAACTAAAATGATGGAACGACAATCTAAACAACATGAAGATGTAGTAGAAGGAAATGGATATGATATAAGCATGGACATGGCAGAAATTGCTACTACTCAATACAAAGGAAATCATATATTTTACTATTTTAAAAATAGTTTCTCTTATATATATTAACATTAATAATTATATTGAATGAATTCACACTTTTCTTGGGTATTGTAGCTCGTAAACAAAATCTTACACTTCTGAACCATGTTTGGGAATATGTTAATGTAAGAAATCATTATCTTAATTCTCCTTTCAATTTTGATTTATGACATTTAAATGAATATTGATTAAATTATAGAAGAGATATATTCTACCATTAGAAGGTAAAGAATAGACTTTGAAAACTGTTGGAGATGCATGGAGAATTGACTAGTGTAAAGTGAAGCAAAAGCATTTCAAATAGTATATGACAGATGCAAAAAAAAATGGTCGATCGTCCTAACTATATAAACAAAGAAGTCTTAGAGGATCTCATTTCTTATTGGAACCTTCCACATGTGAAGGTATGATAATTATTATTACTTTTTACAAATTAGTTACATGATATCTAACTAATATAATGATTTAA
>JANZLC010000006.1:26887342-26900952 GCA_026413385.1 Erythroxylum gracilipes
TCGACTATCTCTCAACTCTTAACTATTACTCTTACTATTTCAAACAAAGCACTTAGAGAATATACTACAATTTTTCAAAAAGGGGATTATAGAAAAAAAATACACAATTCAACCCCACCTTCTTGTTCATTTGCATATCAAATATTAACTCTGTATTAATGTGTGATTTACTTCACATTTCTCTTAGCTTTACGTAAACGTATGTGATAGTATTCTAGGAACTTTGTTGGAGATTTTGGGGAAGTTAAAAGATCATCTTAATACAAGGTTTGATTTGAAAGACATGGGGATTAAAAAAGATTTACAGCCTATCAAAGTAGATGACTCTCATGTGTCACTAGCGTAGACTTGTTTTTACATGACCCCAAGGGAGAAAGAAAGTTTTTGTTCAATTTTGAAGAATGTAAAACTACCACAAGGTTGTGCATAAAATATTGGACGATGTGTTGATGTTAGTAAGAAAAAAATATCAGGACACAAAAGTCATAATGCTCACATTATTATGCAACACTTACTCCAATTTGTTGTCAGGAAAACACTACCAAAAAAAGTTGTAGTTGTTTTGAGTAGATTAGGTGCTTTTTTTAAAGAGGTATGCAGTAAAGTAATTAAGCTAGTGGATCTTGATTATCTGGAGAAGGAAAATGTAGAAGCATTATGTCAACTTGAAATAATCTTTCTACCTTGTTTCTTTGACATCATGGTTTATTTATGTATTCATTTACCAAAGAAAATCAAAGATATTGGATTGGACCAATGCATTGCCACTCCATGTACTTTATTAAGAGGTATTTGGGTCGGTTAAAAATATTTGTTCTTAATAAAAGCCAACCAGAAGGGTTTATTGTCGAAGGATACTTAGCTGAAGAATGTGTAAATTTTTGTTGTAATTATATGCATCATGAGGTGAGAAAAAAATATAATAAGCATATGGAACACAATGACAATACAAATCTTTTTAACATATCTTCTTCATTTTTTTCTAAAAGTTGGGCATCCTATTGGAGGGAAAGGGCGAAGGAAAGGCAAAGTTGTAAGTTTAGCCTTAAACACATTACATCAAGCTCATAGATAAATTTTATTTAATTCAAATGACAAAGATGTTGAGAAGTACATTAGGTAAGCTACACATACATTATTTATCCATCTTAAGATCATTTTCTATTCCAATAATATTAACTAGCATATGTCATTCTTTTTAGGGAGCATAAAAAATTGAAAGAGATAAGCACTAAAAGAAGTCGATGGGCAATGACATAAGATCATTTCAACGAGTTTTCTGAATGCTTTTAAGATAAGGTGATATCTTGTAATGATAACCTAAGTCATAGTCATTGGTTGTCCAAAGGCCCTAACAATGTTGCAAAGAAATATTCAGGTTATGTTATTAATGGATACAAATTTATGACTAAAAAAGGGATGCGAGGTGTAAGAGTCAAAATAATGGAGTCTCTTTAACAACATTAACTTCGAGTTTTGCAAGTTCCAGAGATCAAAATCCAACACTTGAAAATGTGACATACTATGGAGCAATAGAGGAAATTATTGAAGTGGATTACTGGGGCAGTTCAGTGTAGTGTTGTTTAAATGTTGTTGGTATCAAGAGGAGAAAGACGATTATGGGCTTACTCGAATAAACTTCAAAAAGTTATGTTATATGGATGATCGTTTTGTATTGGGAAGCTAAGTTCATCAAGTGTTTTATATATTTGATTGTTTTGAGGAAGGTTTTCATTATATGGAGAAGAAGGTACCTAAGGATTTGTTTGATGTACCTTTGGATGATAAGGAAAATGTTGAAGAAACATATTGGGAAGAACCAAATAACTGTGTCAGTGATTTCTTTCAAAATAATGGTGACATAGACCCTAATTGGTCTAGAGAAGATTTGCCTGTAGACACTATAGACATACCTCCAAATATGTTAAATATAGAAATAGAAAACGATGACGATGAAGATGATTTAGACTTTGATGACAATGATTAGGATTGGATGAATATTGATCAATAATCTTTTTATAGAAGGTCCTTATTTATTTTTCTTTCTCTATTAAAAAGATAATTTTTGTTACTATATGTTTAAATGTATACTTTACTAATCTAATTATTTATATATGGTTTTTAATAACAATATTCTTTATTGTTATTGATCTTCACAATGAAAAAAGGGAAGAAGCAAACATGAGCAACCAAATTTGTTGCACTAGGGTCTATGGCTAATTTTGTAAGAAAGCAACAAAAGAAGACTCGTGCTTATAAAATAAAAGATTCATCTGATCTGTCACATAGAGAGGAAGAGCATTTGGAAAATAGTGAAGAGCAATGCCAATTTATTAAAGAAAAGGTACATGTCTTCTCCTTTGCTTTAGTAATATATATGTGATTATTCTACTATTAAATTTGGTTTGCATATAGTTTCCACATATACGTGATTATCCTACTGTTAAAATTATTTTTCTTTCCACTAGTTTTCATTATGACAATTTTTTTATGGAAAGGAAAGGATCAATCGTGTAAGAAGAATGGCAGACCGCAACCTTTATGTCCTTCAGGTAGTATTACTAACTTTTTAAAGAGGAAAGAATAAAAGAAACTTGTTGAGGAACAACCACAAATGGAACAAGTAAGTGGAGGGGATGAAATACATGAAAATGTAGTAGAAGGCAAAGCAGGGGAAGAGATTGTTGAAGAAGATTGCCCTTTTCTCAGGTGGAAAGAATTAATAACTAAAGTGATGGAGCAACAATCTGAGCAATATGAAGATGTAGTAGAAAGAAATGGATATGATATAAGCATGAATATGGCAGAAATTGCTACAACTCAATGCAAAGGTAATCATATATTTAACTATTTTAAAAATTTTCTCTTTTGTATACTAACATTAATAATTATTTTAAATATAGAATTTGTGAAGAAGAAGGGGAGAGGTCTAATTTTGTTTAAGGATGTTCATGCAAGATCCATGGAATAATGCAAACCAATTTTTTTCAATGCTCTTAATCAGGCGATTGGTCAGATGAGAAGACGTTGAATGAACTCAAACTTTTTTTAGGTGGTGTAGCTCATAAACAAAATCTGCTCCTCTAAACCATATTAATTGGTGATAGATTCCCACATAACCTATTTGGAAACATGTTAATGTAAGAAATCATTATCTTAATACTTCTTTCAATTTTGATTTATGACATTTAAATGAGTATTTTTTAAACTGCAGAAGAGATATATTATACCATTAAAAGGTAAAATTGGACTTTGAAAATTGTTGGAGATGTATGGAAAATTTACAAGTGTAGAGTGAAGCAGAAGCATTTCAAATAGTATATGACAGATGCAGAAAAAATGGCCAATCATCCTAACTATATAAGAAAAGAAGTCTTTGAGGATATCATTTCTTATTGGAACCACTCACTGGTGAAGGTATGATAATAATTATTATTTTTACAAATTAGTTACATTATATCTAACTAATATAATGATTTAATGTGTAGCAAATTGCTAAAGCAAATACTCAAAATAAAAAACAACAAACTGAAATGCACACAACTGGTCCTAAGAGCTTTATAAGTATTTATGCTAAGTTGGTAAGTTCTCCAATGAGTTATAATCTATTAAGAAATTGCTTTAATATTCTAAATTATTTTTAAATTGTAATTAAAAGTTGTTTTCTTGGATAGCAAAATGAAAAAGAAGATAAAAATCCACTCTATAATGCTGAAAAGTATATTGCAACTTATAATAGAAAGCCTGGAAAAGTGTACAAGCAATCTACTGAAGCTATAAGAGAGAAAATTGTAAGTAATGCTAGTTTTGTAATAATTTTCGATTTTGTTGTAAATATTTGTTGAGATGTCCAAATTTATTACTTATTTCATGTGCTTCTAATTCCACTTTATTGGTTTTTTTATTGTTGATTTGTTCTTCTTGTCAAAATGAATTATTTATAGTATAATTGGAATTATACTAGGTTTTTTGTAATCATATATAATGCTTGCATTCATTACTATGATTGCAAATTTTCTTTTGTAGGCTAGCATTAAAGAAGTGCAAAAGGAAAATGATAGTGAAAAGCTTGATAAAGTTGTGACTGATTTGGGGGTGATAAGGCCCAGCCATAATAAACTTTTTGGAAGGGGTGTGAAAGCATCTGCCATAAAAGAAAAAATATGGTGAGTGAAGCCTTGTGGAAAGTTCCTAATGAGTGTTTGTAGTCCATTAAGAATGCATTAGAAGAAGAGATGAATCAAAAAGTAGAAGTTGAAAAAGAGAGAATGAGAAAGGAATTTAAACAAGAGAAAGTTGAACGCTTGGAAATAAAAAGACAACTAGAACAAGATAAAGTTGATAGAGAAGAAATGATGAAACAAATGTTCTCCCTCTTTCAATCTCAGCTTGGGCAAGATAACACCACTGATATAGACATGCTTTGTAAATTGATTAGACCTAGTTAATCAAGAAAGGAATCTTCTATTCATCCAAACCATACATATCAATATGAAGAATATCAGGTAACAAATTTCCTTAATTAAGTGTTTTTGTACATCATCTTATTATCTTTTTTTTTATTGAGATTAGTTGCTTATGTTCATGCTTTCTGAATTTGTTCATAAAAAGAACTGAATCATTATGTTGTTAGTTTTTGGACTATATTATTTATCTTGATTAAATTGACGTCACAATAAAGTAGTTAGTATGATTTTACATATATCAACTTATTTATGAGTATAGTAGTTTTACAATTCTAATATACTTATTGTTTCTTTCTTTCTCTTTTTGTAGGATGGTGATGATTAAGAGTGGACAAGGAGGTACTTGGTGAAGAATTTTAGATCGCCCATACTTATTGGTTTTGTTTTAGTATTTAGATTAATTCACCTATATTCCATATGGAATGGTGGACGATATTATAGATGGATATTTTAGCTAGTGATTTTTTTGCTTTTGTATTTTGAATATTTTAAAAGATTGAATTTTACAAGTCCTTATGGACTATATATTATATATAAATGTCATTTTTTTATCGTTAATTTACCTTTGATAATACTTACGTAATTAAGATGTACATAAATATCTACCTATTTCTTTTAATGTCGATATAGATGTTGCCTACATAATAAGAAGAGCTTGATTTTACGTTAAATAATTTTGGTAACGAAAGAATAAACTGTTGCTTTTATTATTACAAATTGTTGCCTAAAAAAATTCACTTTGTTACCTTATAAAGACTTAAAAGTGTTACAATATCTATTTAATATTATTGCTATAGTTTGGAGCTAATGTGATGCCTTAGTCGAAACTTAAAGAAACATTTTTTATTTTGTTGCCTAATCAAAAAATTATATTTCCTTATACTTATTGACATGCCACTTCTTGTAAAGATATGAATTCTGTTACCTTAAACCAAAGACAACAATAATTATATTTATAGCCACGCTTTTGTCTATTGCCTAAAACACTTTTTGCTGCAGTGTACGTTTGTATTAATGCCTATTATCGAGACATAGCCTTGTTAGATTGACACTTTGGCGGAAGATAGGTGATAAGGTCAAGGGTACCATAGTATACATATTGTAAATATTTTTTTTTTCTATTCACCGTCTCATTCGATACTTGTTCACTTTGATCAGAGAGCTCTGTATAGTCATAATCTTTGTATACATACTTTCAGCTTAGTGCTCTTTACACCACCATCACCTTGCAGAGGTGTAAGCAAACATTGAGGAAATTGGCAACCAACCTAATGCACCTATATCATACTATTATTACCAAAACAATGATTTCAATTCTTTTGGGCTTTCTCTGGGTTTGGTTTATGTAAGTGATGAATTTGATTAACCCCTATAATGTATTGGGGAGAATGGGTTACAGTGGAATATTTAACGGGCTAGGTTTGTTTCAACGACCCAATGCAAATAAAAGAAGAGTTGATAGGAAACAATTATAGTAAGTTGATTAAGTACATTCACCAATCTTCTATAATTCAATACAAATTTATTCATAATGATAAGAGAGATTCAAATTTTCTTATTTATATGGAAATATATTTTAACGAATCAACAACATGCACTTATACTACTTTTAAATAACATAACATGCTAAATCTTCTTCAAGTATGCTATTGTTTCAACTATTACCAACATCTACAAGGTCTTGAAATTTTAGTTCAAATTTTGTCACCTCTTTTTACCTTTTAGATGCCTTCTGAAAATAATTATGGAAGCAAATAGTTTAATAATTATTCCAAATTAAATATGATTAAAAAAATTAAGAAGTTGACTTAAAAAGCTTCTATTTGAAATTTAAAGAAGAGGAAGAACAGAGTTATGTAAATAGGTTATTAACTTTAATAAATGCATATATATAAATTTATCACCTCTTTACTTCATACAAAAAAAAATAATTGAAGAAATTCACTTAGCACCAATACTTTTTAACTATGAAAAAATAATAAAATCAACAATTACTTGATATTAACTACAATAGTAACATTAAGAATCACATTGGATATAATTTCAATGATATAAAAATATAGATAATTCAATAATAACATAGTAAATTATTAATAATAAAAATCATTAAAAGACTCAACCATATATCTTATGAAATAAAAATATTTTACTTTCTTTTTATGGTAAAGCACACATTTATAAAGTGAAAGAGAAGAACTCAAGAGTTAAAAAGAAAAAGAAAAAGAGTTATTATGAATAATTTATTATTCATAATATTTATCTAGAAATCAATATAAGAGAGCGAGTATGAGAGAGCGAGTGTTGAGCAGCCATAGCTTCGGTGACCTTCAGTGAGTTTGCTTTCCTCCTCCATGGCTTCTTCTTCAACTTCTCCGTCTCAAAATCGTCGTCCTCTTGAATCCTTAAACCCCCTTCCTGTCTATTCCCCTCGCACGCACAAAAATCCCTCTTCCCCAAACCCTTATTGCGACCAAAACCATGACCCCATTCTCCTAGTCCAATCTCCTCCACCCAATCCTACACCAGAAATCCCTACCTAGCCCCCACTAGAAACACATCCAGTGAAAATCAAAACGTGGAAATCAGTAGTTTCGGACGGATTAGATGAGCCTTCTCGTGCTACAGCTCTGACCTACTATCCTCCGGAAGTTAAGGAGAATCTGATTTATGTTACCCCTCCTCCAGAGTTAGCTAAACAGGGAGCGGCACAATTCAAACAAACACTAGTCGGATTCTTTATCGGTAAGCATCCAGCTTTTCCAATTGTTCAACAAGCTCTAGCTAGATCTTGGGCAGGATATGGTCTTAAGGAAATTTTAATCACTAGCTCAAATAATTTCCTGTTTCAATTTGATGATGAGTTAGGACTGAATAAGTTAGTGGAGAAAGGACCGTGGCACATATAAGGGAAACCATTGTTTTTGAGAAAATGGTGTTTGAATGGTGGGGAGCAGGAAGTGGTCAGTAAAGCTTCAGTATGGGTTAAATTTTACAATGTCCCTGTTGAATATTAGGCAACTGAAGGCCTAGGACGCATAGCTAGTGCAGTCGGATATCCCCTGCTCATGGATACTCCGACAACACGAATGTCCATAATTGTGTATGCGTGGATGTGTGTGGAGTTAGAGTTAAGTAGGACTTGGCCTGCAAACTTCCAATTGGCCACTTATGATGAAGCAGCTCAGATCACATACAAGGAGATTCAGGTAGAATATGAGTGGAGACCTGAGGCACAAGTCCAGAAGAAAGCATGGGGGAGGAATTTTGAAACAGGAATGCAGCAGGAGTTAGTGAAAGAGAAGGAGACACTCCCTCCAAGCTCAAATCCAAACTAGCAGGAGCAATCCAAATTCTTAGAGAAGCCAAGTCCTCGGAGCCATCAATTCCTGAGTCTCATATAGAGTCTAAAGGTGACAGTGGAACTCAATGGCTTGAACAAGAAGCTGAGAAAGGTAATAAAGGTGATCAGGACGCAAGTACCTCATTTCAAGAAAGAGAGGATCATCACAAGGCAGTTGAATCCAAAGGAGATCTTGAGGTTCCAACACATCTTGCTGTTAACCAAGTAAGTAGTACTCCTTCCTCTCCTAGCTCTAAATTGGTTCCTACAAGTCCTGGGATTAAGGGAGGGGCAGAGGGGGATTTCACTGTTTAAACTAATAGGAAATCCAGGAGGAAGCAGAAGTAGGAGTTGGGTTTGTTAGTTAGTTAAATAGATTTAGTCTTTTGGAACGTTAGGGGGCTCAATAGCCCTAATAAGCAATTAGCTGTCAAAGCTTGCCTTAAGAGTTTACCTACTGCTTTTGTTTATTTGACTGAATCTAGAATAAGGAATCCTTCTACTCTGCACAATATCTATTCCTTGATGCTTCCTAGATGGTCTTATTGTAGTAATATTGATCATGCTTCTAATGCTAGGATAGTGATAGCTTGGAATCCAGACCGATTCTCTTGTTCTATGCTTTGCTTAGATGATCAACTGATTCACTTAGAGGTTACTCCCACCAATAGTGCTATCTCCTTCCTTGTCACTTGTGTGTATGGGTCAAATAACCTCAATTATAGGCAAAATCTTTGGTCTGCCTTGTCTCACATTAGCTCTACAGTTGGTAATCAACCTTGGCTTATAGCTGGGGATTTCAATGCGATTTTGTTCTCTCAGGAGGCAGAACCCTTGAGTTCCTCAGTAATGCAAGGTATGAGTGATTTCCAAAAATGTATGGAAGACTGTGCTTTATTTGACCTCAATTCCAGTGGCCCAAGTTTCACTTGGACCAACAAGCAAAGTGGAGACCTCTATAAAGCTAGGAAACTAGATCGATCCCTCATAAATTCTGTGTGGTTCTCCAAGTTTCATAGTTCTTATAGTGTTATTCTTAATCCTAACATTTAAGATCATTCCCTAATTGTGGTTAGGGCCTTACTTAGTCAGCAGAAGTGATCCTCCCCCTTTAGGTTCTCTAATTTCCTAGTCAACTAGCCTAGTTTCCTTCAAATAGTCGGAAAAGCTTGATCAAGCCAGGTTAGGGGAACCCCTATATTTTGTGTAGTGACCAAGCTTAAAATGGTCAAAAGAGCCCTTAAATCCCTTATTCTGTCCAAATTGGAGATGTAAATGTTAGAGTACAGAGGTGTCAAGCCTCTCTTAACCTTATCAAGATCAGCTGAGAAGTGATCCTAAATCCTCTCTTTCACAAGATAGAGAGTAAGAGGCTTTTTATGATCTGTTAAGAGCCTTAGGAGACCAAGAATCCTTCTTTAAGCAATCTTCCCACATAAAATGGCTAAAATAAGGAGATGGGAATACTAAATTTTTTCATCAATCCATCCTAGCAAATAGGAACCGGAACAATATCCACTCTTTGAATTTGGCCGATAGGACTAGAATTGTAGGTCTTACAGAGATCCAAGACCAGTTTATGGATTCTGAGTTCTATAGGGAGTTCTAAAACCCTTCTTTCTTCAAACATATTTGTGACCAATCTCTTCCCTCTTCCTTAACCTGAAGGCCTTTCTAACTCTCTCACGGCTGAAGTTTCAACTCAAGAGATTAAAGAAGCTTTCCACTCCCTCAATCCGAATAAGGCCCTAGGCCCAGATGGGTTTAACGGTTTCTTTTTTAGACATTCTTAGGCTATAATAGGACAGGAAATCATTGATGCTATAAAGAGTTTTTTCGAGCATCGGAAACTTCTTAAAGAACTCAACTCCAGCTTTATCTCCCTAATTCCTACGAAAAACCAACCATCCTGTGTGCTTGATTATAGACCTATTTCGTGCTACAATTTTCTTTATAAGGTTATAGCCAAGCTCATAGCCAATAGGCTTCGAGAGTCACTCCCTCTTATTATTAGCCCTAATCAAAGTGCTTTTATTAAAAATCGTCGCATAGGTGATAACATGTTGCTAGCTTAAGAAATTCTTAGGAATTATTATCTTTCCAATAATCACAAGTGATGCGCTTTTAAAGTAGACCTCCAAAAAGAATGACACTATTCATTGGGATTTTCTCATAAATGTTTTATATGCGGTGGGTTATCCTAGGAAATTCATTGAGTGGATAAAAGAATGCATATCTTCCCCTTCGTACTCGATTCTTATCAATGGTACCTCTTCCAACTTCTTTAGAGGGAAATCTGGCCTTAGACAAGGAGATCCTTTATCCCCATTCCTGTTCATTTTATGTATGGAAGCTCTTTCTAGGTGGTTGAACAAGAGCTTAGATGGAAATCCTTCCTTTCAATATCATTAGAGGTGCAAATCTCTTAAAATCACCCACCTCCTTTTCGCAGATGACCTTATGTTGTTCTATCATGCTGACTTGCTTTTTATTAAATCCTAGCTAGATAGTTTAAGTACTCTCTCTCAGTTGTTTGGATTGGACATGAACCCCTCCAAGAGTCAATTTTTCTTATCCCCTGACTCGGTTAATTTGACTCTTCAAATAGAAAGGTTGTTGGGGCTTAAGAAAGGCAATCTCCCCATTAAATATTTGGGGATTCCCCTCATAACTGGGAGGTTGTCCAAAGGGGACTGCAGTTTTCTTTTGGAGAAGATTGCTAGTAGGATTAACAAGTGGACTAATAAACACCTTTCCTATACTGGTAGGCTCCAACTGATCATTTCGGTGCTTTCCTCTTTTCAAGTGTATTGGTCCACTATTTTCATCTTACCTTCTTCCATTCTAAAGGAAATAGAGGCAAAACTTAGGATTTTTCTTTGAGAAGGAAAGGGGAACTCTAATTCCTATGCTAAGGTTAAATGGTCCGACATTTGTAGATCCAAGAGGGAAGGGGGATTAGGGATTAAACACTTACCAATATGGAACAATGTGCTGCTAGGGAATAGAATCTGAATACTATTCCATAACAATGAAGCTTTGTGGGAAAAGGGGGTACATTCCATAATTTTGCAGAGGAGGAATTTTTGGAGTCAGCCTAACAACAATAGTTCTTGGAGTTGGAGGAAAATTTTATCAGTATGGGAAAAAATAGGGAACCAATTTAGATTTAGGATTTGAAATGGTATCTCTACTTTCTTTTGGCAGGATCCTTGGCATCCGAGAGGAATCCTATAGCATTTATGGTCATCAATGGTTCAGCACTACAAATGACAGTAAAAGTGTCAGAAGTAGTCAGGAATAACAGGTGGTGTTGGCAAGAAGTCACAGCAGAAACCTTAGGAAACCTAGCGCCCCTACATTACCAAACGAACAACTCACAACCTGATAGTTTGGAATGGATAGCGGGCTCAGCCACTCAGCATTTTTAAATTAATTCATTAGCCTATACTTTTTTGAGACCCCCATTTCAGAAAGTTCCCTAGTCCAATCTCGTATGGTTCAAAAAGAACAGCCCTAGGTGCTCTTTTATCCTATGGTTGACTTTTTGTAGAAAGTTACAAACAAAAGATCTGACTCCTCTACCTCCACACCCCAAATCATTGTTCTTTGTGTCTCAAGGCCAATGAAACAATCGACCATTTATTCTTTGATTGGACATTCTCAAGAACAATATGGACCCATTGTCTCACACATTTCCAGCTCAACATTCCCCACCAAATCAACCTCCAGTCCATACCCAATTGGCTTAATCAATCCCAAAACTTCAGAACCTGTGGCCCCAATATTTTGCCTATCATCCTCTCAGTAGCAGTCTATAATCTTTGGAAAGAAAGAAATGTCTGAACCTTCAAAGATGAAGCATTGGAGGTGGGAAGATTGAATTCCAGAGTGGTCACCCAAGTTATGGAGCAACGCAGTGCAAACACCGAGGGAAGGAAATGGTAGGAGGGTTTTAAGTAACTAACATTAATATGCAAGTTTTGTTTCAGGTCATTAAAAGGAAATTTCTCCAAATTGAGGCCGTTGTACTTCACTCACAACCGAAGGTAAGCCATTCCAGGTCACTTCAGAAACGAGTTAGAGCTCTCCATCATTCCATGGATCATCACAGCAGTTCACAACAAGAAGATTAGCATGCAGCATGAGAGAGGTCCTCTCCTTCGTTGAGGAGAGCCATTTAGAGTGCTGAACAGAAGTGGTAACGGTGTTTGACATAGAGGTTCACCAGCTATTTGTCATTTTCAAGGCATTGTACATAAAAGTTGAGTGTATCTGGTTGAGTTTTTGTGTGTGCTATCTGAAACATTTCCAAAGGAGTTTAATGATTTCTAGGCAGGATGGGTACGGAACGAAGCTGTGCTTGTTTTTTGCGAGGCTTGATCTCCTATTGGAAAATATGTTTGAGGTCAGATTGGTAATCATCCCTGAACATCACAATAATAGGAATGTTTCAACACCTGATGGGTACCCAGAAAGCTGAAGGTCTACTTCATTCTCCATATATTCGATAGTCCTTGTCAAACATTGTAACATTGTGTTCTGAAAATGAGCTGTCTTTTCCTAAACTATACCTTCTGATTTTGTATTGAAGGTCATCTTGACTAGTGTAGGTTGCTTGTTAAGGACATCTTGTGGGCTGACAAACCTTAGGTTGCTTTTATGCGTTTGTAGGCAGGGGGAAGAATAAGATCCCTCATGCTCATTTGGTAAGTCTCTTTGTATAGATAAGAGATTGGCTGTAAATCTCTTGTTGTACATAACCTTATTTTATTTATAAATTCACTGAAGTACCCCAAAAAAATAATTTATTAACTTTAATATGCACATGTAAATTTATTACCTCTTTTTACCTTATACATGCCTATAAAAATAATTGAATAGATTTAAATTGTTATAAAGATTTTTAACTACAGAAAGGAAAGCATAAATAAGTTCAATAGTAATCTAATATTAAATTTGTAAATTATTAATAACTAAGTCGGTTAAATTCTTACTGAAGCACTAAAAAGTTGTCATTTTATTTTAATGATGTAAATTTAAATTAATAGAGTGAAAGACAAGAATTTAGAAGTAAAAAAAAAGAAAGAAAATATTAAAGAAGTTCAATTAGTAAAAATAATAATTATATAGACAAAAATATTAATATATTTAATAATTGCTTAGTATCATATACAATAAAAATATAAAAAAATTAGATTGGTTGAAAGTTTTATCCATTTATCTGAAAAGCATCAAAACCCTAATATGATTTGTTATGATATAAATATAAATTTATTACTGAAAGAAATACAAAGCTTTTCATTATCATTGTGAAATAACTTTTGTTTAAAGAGAGTAAAATTTATTAGACTCCATATAGTTTGACATATTATCAATACATCACCTAACTTCTAAAAATTATCAATAACCCTCTATCATTTTTGTTTTATAACACATATCTCCTTGATATCAACTTCCGTTATTAAGTATATATATTAAGAACGAGTTGGGATGGACGACCACGCAATCTATCCCAACCGTCCATTTAATCCAACGGTTACATTCTCCCTCCCTCTACGTAATCCATTCCAACTGTCCATTTATTCCAACGGTTCTCCCTCCCTCTACGCAATCCATCCTAACCGCCCTATTCTCCATCCCCATTTAATCCCACGACTTATATCTTTCATAGAATGTTGTGCCACGCATCTCACGGCTTATGTCTTTCATTAAATGTTGTGCCAAGCATTCCATCCCGTTCGTCCATTTGTGCCTTTGTTAATCCATCCCGTTCGTCCATTTTATCTGGTCATTGAATGTTG
>JANZLC010000006.1:26901052-26913178 GCA_026413385.1 Erythroxylum gracilipes
AGTTCATTTAATCCCATTAATCCAACTTTAGGCCAAATTTAAACTTTAATCAAACTTAACAAAATTCTAAACCTTAGAAACATTCAATTCAAATTTAACTGATCAAATTCAAAATTAAAATCATGCATCAAAATAATGAAACTGGTTTGGGGTCTAATAATTATCCATGTGCTTTTTTCTAATTGTAGATTGTAGAGTTATTACTGAAGAATTTGGAAACATCTAATTGAAGTGAAAACCATACTTGAGAAGCTTACTACTATTGGCATACTTTAGGTATATTTTTTCTAGACAATTTACTAGCAATTCAAATCAGTTTATTATGTCATAATGAAAATTTTATAATTATGTATTAGGCATCATAAACATTATGAGATTATCAATTTTTTACTTATATATTTTTAATAAATTGTATATGTAATGTTTCTCAATCTTAATTGTTAACATATTCCATGTTGTATATATTACTTTGATGAATAGTAAGTTGTCCATAGATAAGAGAGATAGGCAATGGATGACTTTTCCTAGATATAGTGATGAATATATGAGTGTAGTTTATCATTTTCTTAAAAAGGTTTTTTTCTAAGGTGGCTAACAGGAATGAAATTTCTTGTCTATGCAAGAAGTGTTGCAATTATTATTGGTATACAAGAAATATTATATATGATCATTTGATTGTTGATGGATTTACTTTAGGATATGATAATTGGGAATTTAATTATGAAGGATTAATTAACACAAATATGGATGTGGATGATGATAATGAATTTGATGGAAAGTCCATACATGATAATATAAATGGATTACTAATTGAGACATTTAAAGACATAGATGAAACTTCCAATAGTTGTGTAGGAGTTAGTAATGATGCAAATGTTGATGCTAAGAAGATTTTTCAATTGGTAGAGAAAGGAAAACAAGAATTATATCGTAGTTGTCAAAGTTTTTCTAAACTTTCTTTCAGCATTCAACTGTATCTTTTTAAGTGTACCCATTTAGTAATGTAGCTTATACTGATCTCATGGAGATATTTAAAGAGGCCTTTCTCAATGCAAAGAATCCTAAATCTTTTAATGAGATAAAGAAACTTGTGAAAGATTTAGGACTTCACTATGAAAAGATACATACATGTCCCAATGATTGTATTTTATATTGGAGAAATAATGAGAAAGCAACCAACTATAGAGTGTGTCTATGTGGAAACAAAGTTGTAATAATAAAGATAATAGAGATCATTATACAACCTCAAATGCGAGGCAAATTCCAATTAAGGTGTTAAGATATTTTTCATTAAAATCGAGGTTTCAACGTCTACATGTGTCTAGAATTAGTTGAATTCCTGAAATAACAAGATAAGGGGCATTCTAAGATGGTAACTTAAGGCATCTTGTCGATGACTATACTTGGAAAGACTTTGACTCATTATATCATGATTTTACATAAGATCCTTGTAATATCATATCAGCTCTTGCCAGTGATGAATTTAATTATTTTTGTACAATGAGTGTTTCACATATTACATAACCCATAACTTTAGTAAACTATAACTTAGCACTATAGAGATGTCTGAAATCATAAAATTTGATATTATATTCAATTATACCTGGCCCAACTTCTCCTATAAGGGATATTGATTTTTTTTTTGGCTGTTGTTGATTAAAGAGTTGACATAGTTGTTGGAGCTTGGGATAGAGATATATGATGCTTCAACTAATCAATCATGTAACATGTGTGTAGCCTTGTTATGTATAATTAGTGACTTTCCAGGATATGTAATATTGTTTAGATGGAGTACAAAGGGAAAGTTAGCATCCCCTAATTGTCATTATAAAACTTGCTCTAAATATTTAAAGTATAGTAGAAAGACTTGTTATCTCAATCATCGAAGATTTTTGGATAGAAATCATCCTTGGAGGTGTGATAAGAGATTATTCAATGATGATATAGAGTTGGGAAAATCACTAATTCCTCTATCATGATATGATGTGTTAGATCTTATTAATGGGCATCATAAATGTTTTGGGGTAGGAAATAAAACAAAAACCACCATGTGATAATCCTTTAAGGAAGAGATCTATATTTTTTTAATTACCTTACTAGAAGCACAATGGCTGCTGATATAATCTTGATGTGATGCACAATGAAAAAAAAACGTATGTGATAATATTCTAGGAACTTTGTTGTAGTTTTTGGGCAAGTTAAAAGATCATCTTAATGTAAAGTTTGATTTGAAAGAAATGAGAATTAGAAAAGATCTACAGCCTATCAAAGTAGATGACTCTCATATGTCACCAACTCAAACTTGCTTTTACATGACCCCAGAGGAGAAAGAAACCTTCTGTTTAGTTTTGAAGAATGTGAAACTACCGCAAGAATATGTATCAAATATTACACGGAGTTTTGATTGTATTAAGAGAAAAATATCAGGATGTAAAATTCATGATGCTTATGTTATTACACAACACTTATTGTAATATGTTGTCAAGAAAACATTACCAATAAAGTTTACACTTGTTTTGAGTAGGCTAGGTTCTTTTTTCAAAGGGGTATTTAATAAAGTCATTAAGCTGGGGGACTTTGAGCATTTAGAAAAAGAAATTATGGAAGTACTATATCAACTTGAAATAATCTTTCTACCTTATTTCTTTGAAATCATATTTCATTTACCAATTTATTTGCCAAAATAAATCAAATGTATTGGACCAATGCATTGTCACTTTATGTACTTTGTTGAGAGGCATTTGGATATGTTAAAAAGATTTGTTCATAATAAAAGCCAACCAAAAGGGTCTACAACTAAAGGATACTTAGCTGAAGAATATGCAAAATTTTGTTTATTTATATGCATCATGAGGTGAGAAAAAACATAGGCATATGGAAGACAATGACAATACAAATCTTGTTGATGTATCATCTATATTCTTTTTAAAATTCGGGCATCTTATTGGAAGGAAAAGGTGAAGAAAAGTAAAGCTGTCAATTTAGACTTCATTACATTACATCAAGCTCATTAATACAATCAATTTAATTCAAATGACAAAGATGTTGAGAAGTACATTAGGTAAGGTTCATACATATTATTTAACCATATTAAGATCAAATTTTTATTCCCATCATAATAATTAACATATATCATTATTTTAAAGAAGAATCACAAATTGAAAGAGACAAGTAGTAAAAGAAGTTAATGGGCAAGGGCACAAGATCATTGTAATGAGTTTCCTCAATGGTTTTAAGATAAGGTGATAACTTTTAATGACACCCTAAGTCATATTTATTGGTTATCCAAAGGCCCTAACAATGTGGCAAAGAAATATTCAGGTTATGTTATTAATGGATACAAATTTATGAATGAAAAATGGTCTGCGAGGTGTAAGAGTCAAAACAGTGGAGCTACTTTGACATTATTAACTCCAAGTTTCGCAAGTTCTAGAGACCAAAATGTAGCACCAGGAAATGTGAATTACTATGGATCAATAGAGGAAATTATCAAAGTGGATTACTAGGGACAGTTCAGTGTAATGTTGTTGGTAAAGTTATGTTATATGGATGATTCTTTTGTATTGGGAAGCCAAGTTCATCAAGTGTTTTATATATTTGTTTGTTTTGAGAAAGGTTGTCATTATGTGGAGAAAAAGGTACCTAAGTATCTATTTGATGCACCTTTAGATGATAATGAAAATGATGAAGAAACATATTGGGGATAACCAAATGACTATGTCAATGATTTCTTCCAAAATAATGGTGACGCGAACCCTAATTGGTTAATAGAAGATTTACTTATAGGCATGGTTGACATGCCTCTAAGTATCTTAAATATAGAAATAGAAAATGATGATAATGAAGATGATTCAAACTTTGTTGACACTGGCTGAGATTCGATAGATATTGATCAATAATTTGTTATAGAAAGTCCTTATTTATTTTTCTTTCTTTATTAAAAATATAATTTTTGTTAATGTATGTTTAAACATACTTTAATAATCTAATTATTTATATATGTTATTAAAAAAATATTCTTTATTGTCATAGGTATTTATAATGAAAAAAGGGAAAAGGCAAAGATGTGTTGTAACATCTCATATCACCCGCTTACAGATATTGTCCGCTTTGGGCCTTGGCCCAACCAAGCCCTCACGGTTATGCTTTTCCTGAGGCCTTCCCAGAAGGTCACTCATCCTAGAACTACTCTCACCCAAGCACATTTAATCTCGAAGTTTTGATGGGATCTGGTGCATTAGGCCATGGAAAACGCATCTGTAAGGGAGAGGTATTCGTACCCTTATAAGGTGTACTTTGTTCCTCTCTCCAATCGATGTGAGATTTTACA
The DNA here is from genome assembly GCA_026413385.1 of Erythroxylum gracilipes. Lineage (NCBI taxonomy): Eukaryota > Viridiplantae > Streptophyta > Magnoliopsida > Malpighiales > Erythroxylaceae > Erythroxylum > Erythroxylum gracilipes. Next base: position 26,905,383 of record JANZLC010000006.1, read on the forward strand.
CTTTCCACCCCCTTAGGGCCCAGCCCTCTTTGGGGTCCATCTTAGCTGGCACAATGGTTCGGGTACTGGCCTAATACCACTTGTAACATCTCAGATCATCCGCTTATAGATATTGTCCGCTTTGGGTCTTGGCCAAGCCAAGCCCTCACGGTTTTACTTTTCCCGAGGCCTTCCCAGGAGGTCACCCATCTTAGAACTACTCTCACCCAAGAACATTTAACCTCAGAGTTCTGATGGGATCGGGTGCATTAGGCCATGAAAAACGTGTCTGTAAGGAAGATATATTCGTACCCTTATAAGGCGTACTCTGTTCCCCTCTCCAACCGATGTGGGATCTCACATATGCGACCAAATTTGTTGCACCAGAGTCTATGACTAGCTGTTTTGCAAAAGTAACAAAAGAAGACTCATGCTTATAAATTAAAAGATTCATTTGACTTGTCAAATAGAGAGGAAGGGCATTTTGAGGAAAGTGAAGAACAATGCCAATTCATTAAAAAAACGTACATGTTTTATCATTTGCTTTAGTGATATGTATATGATTATTCTACTGTTAAATTTAGTTTGCATATAGTGTCCATAGTAATAGTTACTTTTTGTCCTCTTTGCACTATGAATGGAATTTTTTTGATATTGATATAGATTTAAAAAAACATGTAATTTATCTTGTATTTCCTTTAGTTTTAATTGTCACAAATTTTAATAGAAAGGGAAGGAAATGGAAGGACTAATCTTCTAAAGAGAATGGTAAACCATAACCTTTATATCCTTTAGGTAGTTTTGTTGACTTTTTAAGGTGAAAAGGACAAAAGAAACTTGTTAAGGAACAACTACAAGTGGAACAAGTAAGTGGAGGGGATGAAATACGTGAAAATATAGTAGAAGGCGAAGTAAGGAAAGCGATTGTTCAGAAAGAGTATGCTTTTCTAAGGTGGGAAGAACTAATAACTAAAATTGTGGAACAACAATCTAAACCACATGAAGACATAGTAGAAGAAAATGGATGTGGTTTTAGCATAGATATGGTAGAAATTACTAGTACTCAATGTAAAGGTAATCATATATTATACTATTATTTAAATAATTTATCTTATGTATAATAACATTAATGATTATTTTGAGTATAGAATTTGTGAAGATGAAGGGGAAAGGACTAACTTTGCTCACAGAAGTTTATGCAAGATTTATGGAACATTGTGAGCCAATTTTTTCAATGCTCTTAATCAAGCAGTTGGTCCTAACAAGAAAATGTTGACTGAATTCATAGTTTTCATAGGTATTGTGGCTCATAAACAAAATCTTGCATCTCTAAACCATATTAATTGGCGAAAGATTATCAAAGAACCCATTTGGGAATATGTTAATGTAAGAAATCATTATCTTAATGTTCCTTTCAATTTTGACTTATGAAATTTAAATGAACATTTATTAAATTGCAGAAGAGATAAATTCTGCCATTAGAAGGTAAAGAATAGACTTTGAAAGTTGTTGGGGATGCATGGAGAAGTTATAAGTCTAAAGTGAAGCGTAAGCATTTTAAACAGTATATGATATATGTAAAAAGAATGGTCAACTGTCCTAACTATATAAGCAAAGAAGTCTTTAAGGTGCTCATTTCTTATTAGAACCATTCAAATGTGAAGTTATGATATTTATTAGTACTTTTTACAAATTAGTTACATGATATCGATTTAATATAGTACTTTAATGTGTAGCAAATTGCTGAAACAAATATTCAAAATAGAAAACAACAAACTAAAATGCACACAGATAGTCCTAAGAGCTCTGTAAGTATGTATGCTAAGTTGGTAAGTTCTTTAATGAGTTATAATCTATCAAGAAACTTCTTAAATTTTGTAAATGATTTCTAAATTATAATTGATAATTTTTTCCATGGATAGTAAAATGAAAGAGACTGTAAAACTCCACTCTCTAATGCTGAAAAGTATCCTGCAACTTACAAAATAAAGCATGGAAAAGTGTGCAAGCAATTCACTAAAGCTGTAAGGGAGAAAATTGTGAGTAATGTTTGTCTTATAATAATTTTCTATATTATTTCTACTTGATGAGATGCCCAAATTTATTACTTATTATATGCTTCTGATTCCATTTCATTTGTTATATATATATATATATTTGATTTGTTATTCTTGTTAAAATGAGTTATTTCTAGTATAACTGGAATTACAGTAGGTTTTGTATTACCATACATAGTGTTTGCATTCATTATTATGGCTGTAAATTTTCTTTTGTAGGCTTTCATTAAAGAAGTGCAAAAGGAAAATGATAGTCAAAAGCTTGATGAAATTGTGACTGATATGAGAGTGATGAGGCCTGGACGTAATAAAATATTTGGAAGGGGTGTGAAAGCATCTAGCATGAAAGCAAAATAATATGGCGAGTGAAGCCTTATATAAAGCTCGTAATGAGTATTTGCAGTCCATCAAGAATGTATTGAAAGAAGAGATGAACCAAAAAGTAGAAGTTGAAAAGGAGAGAATGAGAAAGGAATTAAAATAAGACGAAGTTGAACGTTTGGAAATGAAAAGGCAACTAGAACAAGATAAAGTTGATATAGAAGAAATGATGAAACAAATGTTCTCCCTCATTCAATCTTAGCTTGGGCAAGCTAACATAACTAACAAAGATATGTTTTGTAAATTGATTGCACCTAGTCAATTAAGAAAGGAATCTTCTATTTCTCTATATCATACATAGCAATATTAAGAATATTAGGTGACAAATTTTCTTAGTTCACTGTTGTTGTATATCATCATGTTATCTTTTTTTTTTAGATTAATTGCTTATGTTCATAATTTTCTGAATTTGTTCATAAAAAGAATTAAATCATTGTATTGTTAGTTTTTGAACTATATTATTTGTCTTGATTAAATTGAGGACATAATAAAGTAGTTAGTATTTCATTCTTTAAATATATCAACCTATCTATGATCATTGTAGTTTTATAAATCTAATCTACTTCTTGTTTTTTTCTTCTTTTTCTTAGGAAGGTAATGATTAGGAGTGGATAAGGATGTATTTAGATTAATTCACTTATATTCTATATGAAGTAGAGGAAAATAATGTAGGTGACTATTTTAATTAGTGATTTTTTCTTTTTTATTTTAAATATGTTAAAGGTTGAATTTTAGAAGTCTTCATGCTTATGGACTATATATCATATATAAATGCAGTTTTTTGGTCGTTTACATTTAATAGTACGTACACAATTAAGACATACATTAATATATTTATATTACTATTAACGTATATATGGATGTTGCATACTTAATGACAAGAGTTTGCTTTTATATTAACATATTATTAGTAACGAAAGAATAAATTGTTTCTTTTTTTAATACAAATTGTTGTCTAAAAAATCACTTTATTGCCTTATAAAGATCTAAATTGTTGCAATATCTATTTAACACCATTGCTATAGTTTGAAACTATTGTGTTGCCTTAGTCAAAACTTAAAGCAACATTTTTTATTTTGTTGCAAAAATTTTTCCTTATATTTATAATAGCGTCACTTTTATTGAACGACATGAATTCTATTGCCTTAATAAAAAGACAACAATAATTGTGCATATAGTTACGCTCTTGTCTGTTGTCTTAAGCGCTGGATTAAAAAAACAAAACAAATAACATATTGCTATGTTTTACATTACAAAAAAATATAGCTAATACTATATAGCTACAAAGAAAAAAAAAGGAAACCAAAAACTAACGACTACATTTTATTTTAGTTGTCAATCATTTGGCGTCAAATTTTTTCCCACCAACATCGACTGATAATCAATTTTTAGCTAAAAAAATAATTTTTGGCTAATACTTTTTGTCTATGATTTTTAAAAACGTCGTTTATAATTTTCAACTATGGGGAATTGGTGACTCATTATGTGATGAAACATAAATGTTACAAATAACTAGAACGACATTTTTGGAACAATTGGCTATGTTTTTTGTAGTTAACTGTCTACTTTTTATAGTGAAAAATCAGTTAGTTTACTAAAACTGATTAGTTTATGAATAAATCAATCAATTTTTAATAACAAGAGTTATTAAAATAAACTAAAACAGTAAATTAAAAGACTGAACTAATTTAATTTTTTACTCATTGGTTATAAGACCCAATAAAAAAGTTGGGTTATCCACCGTTTATATTGTGGCAAAGGACGATCATAATTAGGTTAATGTCATCTAATAAACTGATGCAAACACAAAAGAAACAGAGTGGAAACAAAAAAGTTTGTGGGATGCAAATTAAATAGCAAAGATCCAAGTTAGATAAATTTGAGAGTTATCTTTTATATATTTCTATATTGAAAAGAATGATTATGTCTATTTTAAGGAATGTAGTTTGTCATCCAGTCTAACGACACAGTAATTAACACTACAACAAAAACAACATTTGGCTATGAAAAAATTTGTCACTAAATGCCTCAAAATCGTCGCTAATAATTATTAATGACAATTTATATTCGTCGCCAAAAACGTTGTCAAATCTCCATAACTGAAAATTATATGCGATGTTTTTCACTAATCGTCGCTAATAGTTTTTACCTACTGTTGGAACCCGTTACCGAGACCCAACTTCTTAGCACAAACTTAGCGGAAGCAAAAGTCAACGAAAGAACGAGAGCATAACAAAATTTTCTCAAATTTCGCCCAAATCAACAAGTCCAGTCTCAAGTCAAAGCTGTATATCACTATTCATCCACAAAAGTGAAACTTTCTTAGTTTCTTCAAAATTTTGTACTTGTTCTCTTTATTTCTGAATTTCAACTTCTATTTCAATCAAAACATTTACTTTACTCTCACAATCCATATAAATTTACTCAAATATCAAAATCCTCAAATCTTTTCTCATCGATTTTCCTTAAGGTACAAAACATCTATAACACAATTCATATACAAAACACACATTTCATATCTCTAAATTGCCACTTAAGAATCGGGGTCCAACATACACCAAGGTACCTTTCCTTGAATATGTTTGGTAAGTAAATCTAATAGTTTAAAATAAATATAAGAAGAAAATGTTTAAAAGGATCAAGATGTCGTATATGAAGGTGAAAACCATCACGCAAATGTTTATGCCAACGAGTAAGACTGGTTTCATAATCTTTTCTCTTAGCTTCTGTAGCTAGCGTGTTAGGATAAATTTCTTGAATTGTACAATGAGTTAAGATTGTGGAGTTTGAGTGCAAACAATCCTAAAATTTGATAACAAACAGGATTTCATGAGAAGTTAGGCCATGACGGATACTAATAGCAATTTGGTTGAGGATTTTGGCAATAGTTACATGTGAGGGCCGGTGTTGAGAAACTATGAATATGCAAATTGTTGGTAATAAGATAAAGTGAAGCAACAATGCCTGCTACTAATTTGAATCGAATACTTCTACATAGTCTTATCTTCCATATTCAATGCAATGGTTTTGATGGTTAAAACATCTTACACCTTTGAGTGCTTTTTTAAGAGATTGATATTATCTCCATTATGTAAAATGATAATTCCATCGAGAAGGCACTGCTTTGACGATGATGACCAAATTTGCATATTATTCAATGCCATGGAAATCAACCATTTGCCTTACATACTTTTATGTAATTCTCCTATCTAAACATCCATTAATGCTGAAATTGAATATAGTAAAGTCCTAGGAAAACCTAGCCTAAATCTATGTAATTCATTAATTGATATAATCTTTTTTTGAAAAATGAATGAATTAATTGATAGGCCTAGGAAGGTAGACAAAGTCAAATCTACAAGACTATAATGTCAAAAGTAAGAAGTAGATAGGTACATAAACAAACTAACATTTATGCAACTGTTATTTCAAACTAGAGTTATATCACTGCAATCTCCATCTTCATTTGAAAGAATAGCTTAGGTACTTTGGGGCGTGATGAGCAACAAGAATCTCTTTGATCCAGCAACAAGTTTTGTGTGCAATTACATACTTCTCAAAGTGAATATTCTTGAAAATTCTTTGATTTCTTTCTTTCCAAATTGAGTAAACTGAGTAGATCAAAAAAATACTTAAACATTTCTTAAAATTTCCAATTCTTTTGTATTAATGTTTTGTCTAAACCAAAATGTTTTCCCATTCTGTTATAGGGCAAGCTAGGTTTATGTTGTGTTGTATTTTGGCCTATATTGTTGCTAAGAAGTTGCATTTGAAGGACAAATGGTTTATAGATTTAGGAAATATGTTGTAAAGAACACAAATCTGATCATTTATTCCCTTTAGTATATCTTTAGTCTTCAATCTCCCTTTTACTATTAACAAACTAACAAAGGAAGCTTTAGGCATCAAGGAGTCTTTCCACATAATGTTGTACTAGGGAATACTAGGGAATTAAGGTCTTAATGCTTTTAGGCAAGAAGAATTGGAGAACTATCCATTAATGCTAATAGACCATCTAATTTTATCCTTAATGGAGGAGTTAGGAAAGTAGCTTAGAAAGTAATGCTAAAGTCCGTATGCTCCTCTTCCTATAATTTTCCAAGAATTTTGAGCAATGAAATTTGAGACTTTTGAGGTAATAAGAAGTCTGCTAATTAATGTTTTCAAGTCTTCTCTTCTGTTTAGAGGACTTTGTGAAGTCCAATTGTCAAACCAAAACTAAGTATCCTCTCCATTACCTATCTAGATTTTGATAAAAGGGTAAATAGTCATCTTGTGTCTCAATATTTGAACGAATGGAAAACAATGTTCTTGTTTCTTCCTTATATGCCACAAATTAGTATCCTTCACTTAGAATTCATTGGTCTATTTGCTCCAAATTGTCTATTGTCATCAAACAGTCTCCAAATTCTCTTAGCTACTATTATTGTTTGAATCAACTGAATTGATACAAGGTTGAGCCCTCCTTCTTGTTTCCACCAACAAAGTTGTTCCCATTTGGCTCCTTTAGAGACCTCAGCTTTCCTAGACCAAAGAAAGTTCTTTATGTATTTTTCCATCTTTCAATGATCTTCCTAGGAATGAACAGGTGTGAGCTCCAATGATTGTTTAGATTTTTTAGCATAGAAACAATAAGTTGTTCCCTTCCAGCTTGAGATAGGAATTTGTTCTGTCAGGTGTTGATTTTCATTTTAAACTTCTGCAGCAACATTGTTTAGTCTTAAAACTTCAGCTTTTTGGATGAAATTGGCACCCCTAGATATTTGAAGGGAAGATTTTTAATGTTTAGACCAAAATTGTTTTTTAAATATTTAGTATTAGAGACATCACTTAAGAAGTAGATTCTACATTTCATAGAATTAAATTTCAAACTAGATATCATGTAGAACTTCATTAATGATTTATACAAAATTGACATGGATTTGTGATCAGTAGCACAAAACAATATTAAATCATCTACAAAACTAAGATGAGTTAGTTGGAGCATCTCACAATTATAATGGTAAGTGAAATCAAGATTTCCATTTATATTCGATTTTATGGTTTTGTTAAGAATTTCCATTGATCCTCCTACCTTATCCCATTTGTGCCTTTAAATGGCTTGGAAAGGGAACCATTAATAAGCACACTATAAGAGGGAGATGAGAGACGCTCTCTAATTTATGAGACAAACTTTAAAAGGGGACAAAGCCTCTAGACTGTTGAGAATTAAATTCCATTTAAGGATGTTAAATGCTTTAGTGAAATCTACTTTTATTGCACAACATTTGATCAATCTCTTAGTGCAGTTGCAACATCCCATTACCATAAAGCAAATACTCGAATACCCGAAGGACATTCAAGCACATACCTTATGATAATGGTATGTTGGAGCAAACC
>JANZLC010000006.1:26956187-26970736 GCA_026413385.1 Erythroxylum gracilipes
TAATAATAATAATAATAATAATAATAATAATCCAAACATATTTTTATTTTCAGTTTTTTATTAGAAATCTCAACCAAACAAGTTTTTGTTTTCAATTTTTATATTGCAAATCTCAACCAAACAGGTTTTCGTTTTTTTAGAAAAAAAACAGAAATTAAAAACAGAAAACAAAAACTAAAAACAACAACAGAAAAACAAAAGTGGAATCAAACGGCCCCTAAGATTACACATATATGTATAATCCATCAAAGAATTTGATCCTGATATTCATGCCAAAAGAATCATGATCAGCTAGACTGCTAATGTGTCTGCATAGAGAGCCCTTTGAAATTGAAATCAACGTTGGGGACATTCTATAATTCAGCACATTAATTGCATGTTTAAAAAGGGAAGAACCACACTCTTCTGGAACACATAAAGTAGCTAGAGACATTTTTACCAATCAAAATCCAGTAAACAACTTGCTTTAATTTTTTTTTACTTAAAACGAAGTAATTAGCAAAAATACAAAAAGAAAGTAGATCTATAGTTGTTTAAAGCCAAACCTACATCTGATCTTAACATAGATTCGTGTTGCTACTAAGCATTAAGGTAGGATAAGTGCACTCTACATACATTCAAGCGCATAACTTCATATTTTAATAAAATGCATTCAACTCTTACAAAAATCTTCGGTAACAAGACATCACCACTCAAAACCCGACCTACGCCCAAGTCATTGGGCAAAATCAAACCTGTCTCACTTGCTATAAACAGAAAATGATTCAAATCAAACTCTGCCTTCATAATATTAATTCAAAAGAAGATCAGAAAATAACCATTTCTATATGTATCCTATGCTCAACATGAATGAAGTTTATTTGTCTTTCTAAAAATCTTTTATTATATAATCAATGAAGATTATACCTTACCTAGATAATATTAAACAATTTGATGTTAACTTCGGTTTTGTATCTATCCACCCTTATTATGTGCTCTAATTAGAGTAGCCTAAGAGATTAAATAATTTTAAAGACTATAAGTTACAAATTTTAATTAAAAATACTTATTATTTTGAAATTATTCCAAAAGCTATTTGTGATATTAAAATATTACAAAAAATTTTCTTTTAAATTTTTGTTGAATTATTTCAATATAAATAATCATTTGATCGGTTATTAAAGAGGTGACATTATATATATATGATCAGCATACCCTTTTAAAATATTATTATTTTCTTGTTCCATGTAGTTAACCTTCCTGTAGGGCTATGTTTAGTTGGACGTAAAATTTTTAATAAAATATAATAGAATGAAATGATTTATAGTAGAATGAGATGATTTATAATGGAATGGAATGTAAATGAATGTAATATTACAAAATTGTTGCTTGGGAGGAATGAAAGAGTTCATAATATAATATAGTAAAATGTTGTTCAAAATAAGAGTTTATAATGTAATATAGTGAAAAGTTGTTTATCATTTTACATTGCATCCTAAACCCCCCAAATTGAAGGTTTATCATTTTTATTGTTTAGGATGAAAAGAGATATAATATGAAATCCTTCTTTTCTATGACATTTGATTTTATTCTATTATAAACCATCCTCCCAAATGATAGAATAATATTACATTCCATCTCATTCCATTAATAAGCCACCAACCAAACATATTCTAAGGCACTATTTTTCCATTTAATTTTAAGAGCTTTTAAGTGTTAAGGTCTAACTTTGAATTTCTACCTTTTGTTAAATTTTAAATTGCTTATCAATTAATTTATTAATAATTTGTGAATTGTTATGCATGCAATGCAACGACACTCTTAAATAATTTCATCAAAATTGAAATCTAAATATGTGCATATGATTTTTGTCCTATGATATTTTTTTTCAAAACTCATATCTTATTTGTCAGAAAACACCTATAATTTACATAATAAGGAATGTTAAAAGAAAGATAATGCAAGGAAAGAAAATTAAACAATCATTGTTTTAATGATCTTCATGATTATCAAAATGCAACTTCAATTATTCTTACATGGTTAAATTATTTGTTAATATGTGAAAATACTTTAAACACTAAAGGTTTTGATGATCATGAATACCATTAATTTAGAATATGTAATTAGATTCTTATGTAAGATGTTGATGTTAAATTTCATTTGAAACAACTCAATTTAACAAATTTTGCAATATTAAGATAAGAATGTATTGTACATTAAACAAGTAAAAAAGAATACGAGTACAATGCTACATGTTTGTTTGAACTAGATTAAAATTATAAATTGCAACGAAACTATTCTAAGAGTATCTATGCATTTGAGAAATATAAATTAAATAGTAAGGTTATATTCGTAGGACTCCTTGAAATTTAAAAAAATTATCACATTAATCCCTTATTTTAAAAATTATTAAATACCACTATTATGTTTTAGTTATCGCAAATTCCCTTACTATTAAGTTGTTGAAAATCCTATTTAAAAATGTAAAAAACATGCAAGACGTTTTTATGTGTAAATAGGGTTTATTAACGGTATGAAAGCCAGAAAATATATTAACCAAAATATAGGGTTATGTCAGATAATTTTAAAAATAATAGACTAATATGATAGTTTGTCAAACTTCAACACGATCCTAAGAAATAGTATTATTGAAAAAAAATTCACTACTTTCAAACTATTAACTCTGGTAAATAATTATAAAAAAAGAAAATTATTATTTTGTACCCTTCCACACTTTAAATCATTTTATGGTGTATAAAGGTATTTTGGACAATAATTCATAACCACCAGCAATCTAAGCTCGGTGAATCGAAATCTTCACTGATCCTACCGAGTACAATAATTCATAACCAACAGCAAAGATTATCTGGTTCCTTTGACGGGTTACGGAAACTTCTCAAGCTAATGGAGAAGCCTTTACGTCTAATAAAATGACCTCAGATAAGGCACCATGTTTTGTTAGGAAATAATCTGTGGATGATCTCTTCATGAATACGAGAACGAAAAGAAAATTTGCACAAAAAGAACTACCAACATAAGATGATGAATAGCAGCAAAAACACCATCTCCTATTGCTAAGCGGAGGCCATTAAGTTTAATATAGAAACAAGGTTTTAAGCAACAACCTGCGCTTATATAATAGGTATGGAAACAAGGGCGCTGATTTCTCTTGGCAAAACCATTTATACCCTGTAAGTCAGAGACTATTAATTTCTAGATTTACCACCTCTTTCCACGGCCTCCTCGACCTCTTCCACCTTTTCCACCGTGACCCCTTCGACCACCAAGTAACTTGTTGGCATCTGGTTTTGCTTTCATATCCTCTGGTAGGGGAAGAATATTATCCACACACTTCCTGAAGCTGAAATCATCAACAGAGTCATCATCCCTAATCAGGAAGAAGCATCGACTCTTAAATGTTGGATGATTTTGGACTTGGAAAGCCCGGATCCCAGAACCAATCTTCTTGTCGGGCTCCGGATGACCCTTTTTCAGCAGGTCTAGTATGACCATGTGCTCATACTGCAATAAAAACCACAAATCAGAGGACTTTGGGAAGTGAATTTGGCAGTAAAAGCTGGCATCATTGATTGAGGCATGATATGACCCATTAATGGCAACGAATCCTATTAGGTTCTCACATTAAGCATCCTCACCCAAACCCTGCATCCTCATCTAAATCCTTGTTGATTTGATGTCTCAAAAGCAACTCAATGCACACATTGACATAGGAAAGGTGATGCTACAGGCTGCAAAAGTAGCATTGACACTGCAAGTGGTTCGACATTTAGAAGATTTGTTTCTGATAATTGACAATGAATCAAAGAAAAACCACTAGGAATTTGAGTCAAAAGCACCTCACAAGTATGCAATGAGGTCAGAATGCCCTTTATCATTTGGAAAAAAAAGAGTTCATTATAACTCAAAACTTTGACTATTATCCCATATTTTAATAACCTCAACGGAGATTAATTAATCCCACATCCAACAGTATAAATCAGGCCAGAACAATGCCTATAATTTACATCCTCTTACTCTGGCAAACAACTGTAATTCAATTTCCCTAAATACACAATGTAGAAAGTAAGCTAAAAGGAGCAATTAGGAGCACATTATCAGATCCTCAAGTAGCTCCTAAAGGCCCAAAATCTAAACTATTCCCCACAGGTGATGCTAGGGATAAAGTAACACAATGGACCAGAATTAGGGTGGAATGGAACGGGGAAAGCATGACTTTAAACATGTTATAATGAAGATTCCATTCTTGTAAAGGGGACCAAACACAGGAACCAATGGTGCGCTGTATAGTCCCACTACTACATTGTACCAAACACCATCTATTTATATTCTCATAGCCAAGAGAAAGGGGTAGATATAGTTCACAACACAGTCTACATAGCAATTATTAATAACAACCACAAGTTTAAAACTGAAAAAGGTAAACTTTGATAATGCAAAAGAAACTAATAAAAATATTAGTAAACTAGCTGCTTGAATCACTTACACTTCCTCTTCTAGACACGCTAGAAAAACCTATATCAACTCTAAATTCAATTCCACCCCTCAACGACCAGAACACATGAAAATCCATCAACAGATGTTCTCCCTTAAACTCAATCCCATCCAACTAAAGTAAAAGTTATACCTTTTAAAAAACATACTAATTAGAAGCTAGGCTTGGCATCGCTTATACATTTAGCCATCCATTCACTAAAAGCTTTAAACTTTACTTTCAGTCATCAAATTCCAAAGGATAAACAACTATACCTTGTTGATTTTAACATGGTGAGGCCAAAAATGAAGCAATTTGTAGAAGTAATCAAACATCTCAACCGACGACCCAAAACTCTTCGGACCCAAAGTCACCGGACCAACCTCCTCTTTCTCTTCCTCTTCTCCCTTCTCTTCTCCATTTCCATCAATTTCTTCTTCAACCTTCTTCTCAAGTCTCTCCTCTTCCACAGACTTGTCCACCTTCTGCCTCTTCACCAACTCTTCATTTCCATCCTCCTCCCCTCTGGGTCGCTTCTCGCCGTTGGCCTCGATGAGATCCATGTCCTCGCCGATTGCCTCCACGTTCTCGCCGGCCGCTTCGCTCTCTGTCATCTTTCAACTGAGGCCACCAAACCCTACGGTTATGGGGATTTATGATACTCTACATGGGGATTTTCAGGTTTTTCACTGTTGGACCTGGATCAGGTTTACGATTCTTCTCTTTCAAAAGCCCAATTTTTCTTAGCTATGCCTATCTGTGGCCCTCTCCTTTTTGAAAGTCATTATCCTTATCAGTGAGTTCGAAATTGCACCCTTTGCTAAATAGTGCAATTGCTACATTGTCTTCGAAGCTGGAGTAATGCTTTGGGAAATGGCTTTAATTCACCTTATCCATTAATTATGTACCAATCTGTTCCATGTAACATCCAATTATTCAATAGGAAGAGAGAGAAAATAGATGGGTTGAATGTTATTGAAAACATGAGACGAAGGTGATTTAAAGCCCTGGGAAATAGCCTTTTAAGTCTCGAAATCCTAAGTTCTTAATCATAATAGAAAACTTTCACCAATCTTACGTGATATGATGATTAATATCCAAGCTTTCTACTTTTCCAAAATTAGCTCCTCTCAAAATTTTAGAAAAAAATAAAAAAAATTGCATGGTAATACTTGATTAAAAATTATAAGTTTAGTATTTTTATAACATAATTTAAAGTTCATATCCACCATTTTTTAAGTCCTCAAATAATTTTCCTTTTGACATACAAATTGTAGTAGTTGTTTTTTCAAATTTCACATTTTACTCATAAAAGTGGTTCTTATAATTGAAAAAATAAAAAAATAAAAAATGCATAATCTATTATATGATTTCTATTTAAGAGAGAACTCATATCTATAAACAATACATTGCATTCAAATAAACAAAGAAGTTTGCTGAGAGGAAATCAAATGATTATTATAAATTAAGAAAATTTGTAACTAATATTTTAAAATATTTTCTAGAATAGCTTCAACATCCTCCTTTAAGCTCAAGATCGCCAAAGATTGTTAAGTTATAGTTTGTAAATGAGACTATGAAATCGGCTAATGAATGAGCTTTAGTGAAAATATCAACAATCTAATCTTTAAAGGAAAGTAAATATAAGTCAAATGACACCTTGAATGATATGATGTCTTATAAAGTGATAATCATTCTCAACATATTTAATATGCTTATTGAAGATATTATTATTTACAACATTTATAGAATTGTGATTATCGCAACAGAGAATAATAGTTGATGAATGCATAATGCCTATACCTCTTAGCAACTCACAACCAAATAAGTTCAGAAGTAATATCATCCATGGTTTAATATTTACCTTCAGTACTAGAGTAAGATGTGATTATTTTCTTCTTACTATGTCATAAGATTAACTAATCTCTATATAAAATAAACCGGTGTAGTTCATTGATCAATATGATCACTAGTACATCTAAATCAGAATAAGCTTTTAAAACAAGAGATGAATGTCAAAAAACAAAAAAGATGCTAGAAAATTAAGCCTAAGATAATGGGTAGTGTGTAGGATAGAAATATGATGAATGATATGTAAAACAGACATGAATTGAATAATAATATGAATTGCATAAGCATTGTTAAGGCGAATAACTATTAGATAAATAAGATTACCAATTAATTTTCGATAAATAATGCCATCAATGAGAAGAGTACCATCACTAGTAGAATAATGGGTATTAAATTCTATAAGAGTGTATACACTTAAAATATGTGAGGCAGATATGAGAAATAAGCTTGTAGGATACTTGTAGGATGAGATTTCAAGGTCAAGAAAGAAAATAAGAAGTTACATTAACTCAATCAAAATGATAATGAAAAAAATGCTTTTAGATTATCAGTGCCTTGAAAATTAATACTAGTAATAATTATTTTATTAATATAAACAAGAAGTAGAGTGTATCTCCAAGTAGTTCTATGAAGAAATAGTACATAATTATAAGGAATAGAACCCAAGTTGAGAGATAATGTTATTAAACTTGGAAGACCAAGCTCGTGGTGCTTTCTTAAGGTTATATAAAATAGTCAATAAATCTAATCATATAGGTAAGTATGGCCAAAAGGTAGTTGCATATACACCGCTTTAGATAAATTACCATTGATAAATGCATTCTTAACATCTATTTGAAATAGGTTTCATTTCTTTATAGTGACAATGTCAGTAAGATTCTAAAGAAAAGTAAGATGAGGTATCAGAGAAAAAGTCACTTTATAGTTAATGTTATATTCTCATTTAAAACCTTTTGCAATAACTCAAGCTTTATATCATTCTGTAGAATCATTTACAAGAATCTTGATTTAAAACAATTTACAACTAATCGAATTTTTATAAGATAATTTAACTCGATCCTATATATATTGATGAGTGAGTTCTTGAAGATCTTTTGTCATTGCTTTATGCTATAAATGATTAAAACTAGTCTTATGGTATATGCGAGGCTTATAAGGTGTAATGGTAGAACAAACATAATTGTGAAAAGTAATATAGGGTTGACTAATATAAACAGATCGATAAAATATATGAGTAGGTGACGCAAATAAAGTAGGAGAAATTAGAAGTAGAATATCATTAAGTTTTACAGCTAGAGAAGATTCTATAAAAAGAATTAGAACGTTAGTCTACACTAATAAAGACCTCTTATATATAAATTTTATTAGGAGAAAGAGGAATATAGAGATTAGAGAGAACAGGTGCCATAAGTTTGTCAATTTGGAAGGAAGATATAGTTAAGAACATTTTATGTTCTCAGAACGTAATATGATGATAAACTTGTCATTTAGAAAGATAATCCTAATAATGATAACCCTTATTTTTAATACCATATTCTAGAAAGCAACAAATTCATGCTCTTGGCTTTAATTTAGTGTACTTACAAGGTTAAAGAGAGCGAAATGATCAGTAATAAAAAATTTGAACATATGATATTCTGGAAGATGGTTATACAAACGCTCGGAGGGAGAAATATTACTAATAAATGGATAAGAATGTGATTGATTATGTAAACAATAGTAAGGGTAGCTTCCCGTTAAAAATTTCAGTACATATAAAGAGATCATATAAGTTGTAACAATATCTAAAATGTGTATGTGACTTTTTTTTGTATGCTTATTTTGTAATAATGTTCCAAGATAAAATCTTTGAAATATAGTTCCATTTTGGTATACAAATTGGATGAAAGTAATTTCTTGATATTCTGTGTCATTATTAGTGCAAAATATTTTAAGTTTAAAGGAAAGCTAAATAGTAATCATATTTGCAAATCATAAGAGTATAGAAGCCAATTTAGACCTACTTCATATAAGATAAATCCATAAAGTCTAGAATTTTCATCAATAAAAATCACAAAATGACGTGAACCATCCATAGAAGTATTAAAAGAAGGACCCTAAATATCATAATGAAACAAGTCAGATGGAGTAAAAGAAATAAAAGTGCTATTAGGAAAAGATAAACCGTGAGGTTTTGAAATCTGACATAAAACACAATCAACATTCTTTATCATGATAAGACATTAAAAAAAACCACTAGAATTAAGGTTTTAGTTTAGAATTAGAAAAGATGACCTAAACAAAAACATAAGAAATAACAAAAATAAAAATTTTGTTGGAAGGAAAATAGAGAAAACTATGCTCATATAGGCAATCAACTTTAGGCTCAGTCCTAATAATCTCTCCTGACTATGAATCCTACACAAAAGATCACATAATTGCCTAATAGATAAAGGAATTAATATAATTTTAGGAATACGAAAAACATTATAGACAAATAACTATGATGTGTGAATTGTTCCCATATTTTGAATAATCATGGTTAAGTCAATTACAATATGAACAATAGGAATAATAGTAAGATGCCTTTTGGATTGAAGGCTGAAGAATCAAAATTTATATGATTGCAATAGTAAAGTTAAAGAACTTGAGGAAAAGTTACCTAATACAACAGATAGAGCTTATAAGGTGGATTTATAAGATCTTGTTGTAATTGCTAGAGAAGATCACAAATGTCTTTTATAGAAAAATTAGGGATATTGTTATCAAAGACTCTTTAGTAGTAGCAATAATAGTAGATGTACAAAAAAGCTTCAATGTAGTGCCTTGCCTAGAAGTTTTATTATATCATAATCATTGTCAGCTGCCTCAGGCCCAATCGAGCCTCTCGTGCAAAAGCTGTCAGGTCGACCATGGTGACTAGTAATAGTATTAGCCTACTATTATGACATGTTAGTCGACCAATGTGTCTCAACCAATGTCATATACAATCTCTTGGTACACAATTTATTAAAAAGCAACTTTGGTTAACCACACCTAGATATTAGTTAACTAATGTCTCCATAAATACTATATTGGTTAACCACAACTATATATTGATTGACTAATATCTGAATATATATTTCTAAAGAACTTTTAGGTTTTTTTAAAAAATAAAATCTCATTTTTTAAATTAGAACTTGATTTAAAAATAGTCTTTTAAGAGGGTTTCCTTTGAAATTATAACTTAATTCCTTTTGATAAGAGTAAAGATTTATGCATTAAGTTTAAAACATGATATGATTTATACATAAAGAGCTCCTAACGTACTAAAATAAGCAAATAGGAGATATAGGAAGATTACAAGTGAACTTGTAGAACTATTATGCCTTGACTCTACTATGGTCTTAGTCAACTTCTTAACTTAAATGTATTTGTTCTCCATAATTTTTTCTTAAGTTCATTTTATATTATTTTTAAAGGCATCAAAAAATAAATCATTATTAGTAACCTTTTGCATTTGAATGAGCTCTTAGATTATTTTCCCATTTGAAAAGCTCCAAACACCTTGTATTTGTCAAATTTGACATTTAAAAGTCCATTGATAAGTTATTTAGAGTTAAGGTTGGAGATTAGATCTATGTTTACATATCCAAGCCTCATATGCCACATATATATATCTTCATTAATAGACATTAAGTAGTTCATATTTTGGTTAGAAAAATCATCAATGATCAATTGCATAAATATTTTGTTCTCTCTTATCTAAGAATGTAATGTTATTGTCAATAACTTTAGATGTTATATATGATTTACTTTGTAGTCTTTGTCACAAAGTTAGCTCACACTTGATAATTCATACTTTAATCCATTAACTGAAAGCATATTATCAATTATAGTGTGATATTCCTTACCAACTTTACCAATGACAATTATCTTACCCTAAGCATTCTCTCCAAATGTGACAAATTCTTCATCTTTGTCTCTAACAGTTGTAAATTAAGAGGCATCACCATTCATATGCCTTGATCATCCCTTATCCATATACCATTTTCTCTTATTTTTCTTAACGACATACAAAATAAGGTAATCAATGTGTTTTATATATCCAAATGAACTTGGATCCTTGATTATTAGTCTTTGCTTTCTCTTACCCACTTCTTTAAGGGTTTTTCTCATCAACTTTTGTTTTATAAAACAAAACTTGTCAATATGTTTATATTTATAACAAAAATGACATAAAATGTTATATGAATAATATGGATTGGTTATATGCCAATGAAACTTATAATTTTGATGTATAAATATATTCCTTGTTCTTTTATATTCATTGGAATGATAAGGATCTCTCCTTTGGATATTAAAGGAATTTAATGCTCTTTTTAGGTAATAAAATGTCCTATTATAATTATATGTATGAGACATATTTGTTAGATCATATTAATACTTATAAGGGATGTAAATATGTGTTATAATATTATGCTTAGAATAAGTCCTATTATAAATAGAAGCTCGATCCTTACTTATAATTTGATATTGAGGCAGAAGAGTGTGAGTGGTATTGCATACTAACATGCGTTTTGTAAAGAAATTATTCCTATTCTTACCTTGAGAATGATAAGTTATATGCCTAGATTAAGAGCTATACGTGAAAGCATGGGGCTTACTTTAATAGTAAGGTCTAATGGATATAACATATGCATATAGTCTATGTATATAGTTAGATATGGATTCACCATACACATTTTTCATTTTAGGCAAGGGTTACTCGCTATGCAAATGCTTTCCCTTGATAAATGTAGTTTTAGTATTAGATACACTTCATTGGTTGTATCTAATCCTATCCTAATTATTTGACTTTTTAGCATACTTTTAATTTCTCACTTCTCTTTGTGAATTTGGACAATAAGTCCTTGAAATCATCGGTGTCCTTTTTCAATATCTCATTCTCATGTTTTAATGCTTCTAAGTTTTCCTTGTCAATAATGCACACACTCTTAGTTGCTTTAATGTTATGCCATTCACTGTTCAACCTTTTATTTTCACTAATCCATGCATTTAGATGCTTTTAAGTCTCTTTGACTTTAAAAGATAACTTCTTCCCTTTCATAATCATAATTTTAAGGCTCTTAACTAGTTTATCATATGATAATACTATATCACCACTATTATCATAAGATTTAAAGTTGGAGAGTATCCTATCATCTTCTTTAGTTATAAAGCAAATGTGAATTACGTTTACTTCCAAATTTCCACTTTTAGAATCACTTGTGTCATCTCAAACGAAGGCTTTAAGTGCCCTCATTTTGTTTTTTTCTTCTCTTTCTTGTCATTTTCTTATATTTATTGTTATCCTTGATGGGAGGGCATGACCTACATTAAAAAAATCTTATTTAATTTATGTTTATAACACTACCTTACCTTCCTTAGAGTCCTTTTCTTGAAGAAATTCTTTCTCCTAAAAAACTTCTTAAATTTTCTAGTGATAAGGGTAAGGTATTCCTTATTGCTTTTACTTGTAGATATCTTTTTTTCTTCACTTAATTCCACTTTTGATGCCTTTCAGGTTAAGTTATTCCTTCTCAAATCCATTTTATCTTTTTGTTAAGTCTCTTTGAGTCTCATTGTGATCCAATAAGTTTCTCTAGCTATAGCATGTTTAGGTCCTTTGCTTCTTAAAATTTTATCACCTTAGCTTCCCAAGACTTTGTAAGAGACATAATCAATTTCACACACTCTTAATTGCTTTAATGTTATGCCATTCACTCTTCAACCTTTTATTTTCACTAATCCATGCATTTAGATGCTTTTAAGTCTCTTGGAGTTTAAAAGATAACTTCTTCCCTTTCATAATCATAATTTTAAGGCTCTTAACTAGTTTATCATACGATAATACTATATCACCACTATTATCATAAGATTTAAAGATGGAGAGTATCCTATCATCTTCTTTAGTTATAAAGCAAATGTGAATTACGTCTACTTCTAAATTTCCACTTTTAGAATCACTTGTGTCATCTCAAATGGAGGCTTTAAGTGCCCTCATTTTGTTTTTTTCCTTCTCTTTCTTGTCATTTTCTTATATTTATCGTTACCCTTAATCGGAGGGCATGACCTACATTTAAAAAATCTTATTTAATTTATATTTATAACACTACCTTACCTTCCTTAGAGTCCGTTTCTTGAAGAAATTCTTTCTCCTAAAAAACTTCTTAAAGTTTCTAGTGATAAGGGTAAGGTATTCCTTATTGCTTTCACTAGCAGATATCTTTTTTTCTTCACTTAATTCCACTTTTGATGCCTTTAAGCTTAAGTTATTCCTTCTCAAATCCATTTTATCTTTTTGTTAAGTCTCTATGAGTCTCATTCAGTAAGTACATAGTGATCTAATAAGTTTCTCCAGCTATAACATGTTTAGGTCCTTTGCTTCTTAAAATTTTATCACCTTAGCTTCCCAAGACTTTGTAAGAGACATAATCAATTTCCTCAACATTTTAACACTAGTATATATATCTTGCCTAATTATTTAAGAGCATTGATAGTATCAATAAATCTAGTGTATATACTTGATATGCCTTTATCATGTTTTATTTTAAACAATTTGTATTAATGTGTCAGCATGCTCACTTTACTCTTTTTCACTTAATTTGTCCTCTCATGTATACCTTCTAAAGCACACCAAAATCCCTAAGTTGTTTCACAAATAGAGACTTTATTGAATTTATTTCTTCCTAATGCATAAAATAAAATGTGAATAACTTGGCTATTGAAAGAAATTAGTCTCTTATCTTGAGGATCTCATTCTTCTTTTAGTTTGAGAACTTTTCTATCTATTACTGAGAGTGAATGAATGGACCATTTGAAATAATTTTTCATAAGTCAACAGTTTTGGTTATCAAGAATTTTATTTTAGTTTTCCAATAAAGATAATCATTTTCATCAAAGAAAGAAGCATTATTAATATTTTGGCTCTCTTGGCTAAGTGAAGATGTAGATGCACCTAGATATGCCATAAAGATCTTTTTAAAAAATTTTATTTAAAAAATAAAAATTCACTATGATACCATTTGTTGGTCCCTAATGTCATCTAAAAGGGGGTTTGTTGGGTACATGACTTTTTGCATGTTGGACCCTGAATCTTTCTTAGAAGCTGGGACGATTAAATGAGAAGTTGTTCATGATTATTCAGGTATAAAGAAAAGAGAATTCATGAAATTGAAATGAAATGGAAGATATGGTTTAAATACAAGATGGATTATATGTGAAACATTGAAAGTTAAAAGCTGGAAATGTAAGTTCTTTGAGCATGCTCTAGTGTTTTAGCCATAAGTTGATCTCTAGTTATCCAAATGAGATGATTTTTTTGATCTGGATTAAATTAGAGACATAAGGCTACAAGTTGTATGATGAAATTGAGTTTAAATTCAATCTCTAAGGATGTCAATTTTCATATGGAAGTCATGTGTAGGAAAATATTTTAATATAAGAACAATATGAAATGTTGGTGAATAACTCTTAGAATATGGAACCAAATTGAATAATTTTGGGTGTCATTATGAAATAAAGGCAATGAGGAAAATTTGTCTAGAAGGAAGTTTTGTTAAATTCCTTCAATTTCATGATTAGAAAATGTCTTGATCTTTGGAGAAAATAAGTATAAATTAAATGAATTTTTAAGTCTTAATAAAGTATTTTATGAAATTAATTATCATGTTAATGGAATTTAATTAACATGTTAATTAGACTAAGACCATATGACATGAATTAAGTGTATTAAGGTAGTAAGAGTACATAAGGGCATTTTAGGAAGACAACTTAAGTTTTGAAGTTACAAGGCTTTTCATTAAGGGCAATTTGGACTTTGTGCTTTTAATGAGAGTATAAAAGGGGGAAGAAATAAGAAGCTTACATGCAAGAAGAGAGAGGGACGAAAATGAGAGGGAGAAAGAGAGAGAAAGTGTCGAAAATAAGAGAAAGAAGAGGAGGAAGAAGAAGATGCTAGGGTTCCACTTTTCAAAGCCTTCAAAAGTGATTCTCATGTTGATTCAAGAAGGAAAAACGTGGACAATGGTGAGAGCTTCAAGATGAGCTAAGAAAATCTCCATTTGGTGGAGATCTAAGGTAAGAGCAATTTTCCAAGTTTTGGTTTTTAGAGAGTTTTTGGGTTAGATCTCTTAAGAAATACATGGGTGTGTGGATTCTAAGTTCAATTTCATGATTTGTTCCTTAGGGTTTCTCAATTTAGAATCACTATTTGATTTGGGGATTT
>JANZLC010000006.1:26985073-27002974 GCA_026413385.1 Erythroxylum gracilipes
TACACTTTACCTTGCTGGAAAAATAAAACAAGAGCTTCATATAAGCTCCAAAGACATCTGATACGATTCTCTAAAAATTGAAAGGTAAAAACAAAAACTGATAGTTATAGCTAGTCCAATACATTCATTTCTTCATTTGGCTGAACAGCGATTGCGGCAGCAAGGAGGAAAGAACAGCAAAAATCCAAGGAAAATCAACAAGTCACTACTGTTGGAAGAACAGGGATTGCGGCAGCAAGGAGGAAAGAACAGGGATTGCGGCAGCAAGGAAGAAAGAAAATGATGGTTTGTTGGATAATGAGAACAAGAAGAACTCAAAGACTTTTTAAGTGTAAGGACAAAATAGACTTTTCAAGTCTATTTGTTGACCAGATTTGCTTAAGGGGCGGTGAGTTAATAAAATTTCAATTCAGGGTTTTTTTTTGCTAATTTTTATATGTCAGGATTTTTTTAGCAATTTTCGAATAACACAAGGTTATTAAGGCAATAAATTCCATCTTGGCGTATTCCATTACTGAAAGAGCAAAATTTAAGTTATATGAATTATTATGGATCCAACAGAGTAACGATGGACAAAACTGTTGTTATCTATCGACCATACAACTATCTAAAGTGTGCAAAGAAGAATTATTAAGAAAGAATGAAAGAACAGCAGGAAAACTAGAGAGAGAAAGCTAGTGAGAGAGACAAATACAGAAACAGGAGTGAACAGAGGAAGGTGAAGAACTCAACAAAATGTTGAGGTTTCGTCAGAATATTATTGAATATCAAACTACAGAATGTGTGCTATTGAATCATATTGAATTACAGTATTTATAATGCTCAATTCCTAACTGTCAAGTAACTGACATTTCTTGATTTCTTGCTTCTTTTATTCTTTACGTCGTCTTTTCTTCGTACGTTACTGCATGGCTGAGCATGGACGTCTGTCTTCTGTCCGAAATTTCTGAGACACATATCCTACAAAAACAACAATGGTAGCATTTGTTTCTGCCATAAGGTATGGAGA
Source organism: Erythroxylum gracilipes (assembly GCA_026413385.1). NCBI lineage: Eukaryota > Viridiplantae > Streptophyta > Magnoliopsida > Malpighiales > Erythroxylaceae > Erythroxylum > Erythroxylum gracilipes. Next base: position 26,986,083 of record JANZLC010000006.1, read on the forward strand.
CTTACATTACGGTTATATGGGAGATTACCGAAGACTATATCACAGAAGTCTCTAACGCTATTGAAAAAATATTAAGGGAATTCAAGAACATAATGCTTAAAAAGTTACCAACAACTCTCACTCCTGATCGGAAAATCAGTCATAAGATCAAGCTGATGCTAGGTGTAATTCCTCCTGCCTTTTCACCATAGAAAATGTTACCATTGGAGTTGGTAGAGTTACAAAAACTTAGTAAATTGTTGAAAGCGGGATACATCCAACTCTCTAAATTCTCATACAAAGCTCTTATATTATTCCAGAAAAAGCAAGATAAAGTCTGTAATAATAAAAAGAAAATATCCTATACCTTTGGTTTAAAACTTGACGGATAGATTATCAAGGGCTATAGTGTTTGTAAAATTATACTTGTGAAGTGGGTATTGATAAGTGTGAATTGTTGAAGGTGGCAAGCAAAAAACAACTCACGTAACTCAGTATTAATTATATGAAATTTTAGTCATACTATTCGGTTTGAAAAATGCCTCTGCAACATTTTACAACTTAATGAATAATGGGATATATAACTTTTTGGATGATTTTTTGGTGGCCTACTTAGATGACATTATAGTTTATAGTATTGCCAAGGTAGAAAATATATGATACTAGATGATATTGTGGTTTATAGCATTTATATGGTAGAACATATATTATACTTGAGAAATATGTTTGAACAATTACGATAACATAAGCTTTTCGTGAAAACGGAGAAGTGCGAGTTTGCCTAATCAAAAATTAAATTTACGAGATAGTTGGTGAGCAAGGGTTAAGTATAGATGGATCCTAAACAGGTATAGGTAATTATTGGTTTGTAGGTTCTATAAATGGTGAAAGAAGTTTGAAGCTTTTTGGTTTAGAAAGTTACCATCATTGCTTCTATGGGATACTTTTAGCAAGCAACATCCTTGATGGATTTGTAAAAAAGAAACAAGAATGAAGCTAGTCAGAGATAAGCCAAGAAGTCTTTGAAAAGTTTGAAGGCTACATGTGTTAAAGTTGTTTGACATTAACCTAGTGGGTTGGCTTAGGACGTAGGTAGCACATATCTTCGTCGCTTAATTAAGAGGTTGACTATCATACCCTTCAGGAGCCTCCATTTGGCGTTCAGGACCTCGTGCGCCGAGATGCGCATGGCGCTGTTTTCCGCGTGCTTTAATTTAGTTTTGTGTAGTTTCCTTTGTAAAAAAAAAAAATTAAGAGGTTGAGGGTTCGACTCTTGAGAATGCAGAAAACTTCTAAGCCAACGATAGCTCTCCTTGATTTGAGATGTTCCCTTTGATTTGAGATGTTCCCTTTCACGGTGCACACAAATGCTTTGCAAAAGGCCATCGGTGGACCATAAACTGGGGAGGTTTACCCATAATGTAGAGAATGGAAGCTCAGTAAGATTTGAATGCACGTACAAACATTTATAGACAACTGCATCTCCATTAAGTGCACATAGAGAAGACTCAACAAATCTAGCAGCTGTATGTGCCATAGATAGGGTAGCAGACCCAACACCTACCTTTGGCTCCACAACTTCAGTCTCAACACTCTGGATCTTTACAATAATTTCCCGTACTTCCTCATTCATAACACTAATTCAGGGTCTTGTCTTTGGTAGGGGAGGAAGAATGGTAATTCCAGCATGCCCTCCCATGACAGGAACATCTCTTGAAGATGCCCCTTCGAGGATTGAAGATAGCACCCTCACTGAACAACCTGACGAGCAGAGGTTCTGGTTGAAGCCTTTTGTCGAGAACCTCCAGCACTGTTCACGCAGACTTCAACAAGATGCAAATTGGTTTGTAAAAAACTCTGAAACTTGTAACAGCAGGGAACATTTTCTGATGACAACAGAAATGATGAAGGTGTTGTGTGATGATCTGGCCATATCTTCATTAATTAACTCTAATAACATTCTTTTAACTTGATCTTTGTTCAGCAACATTAATCAGGCATCTTTCACTTCAATGCATCAATCTGTTCTGTTTCTTCTGTTTGCTTTTCCTTCCAACCATCTGATTCAACTTCTCAATTTCTGAGCACTCGAGGGCCTCACATCTGCTTCTTCCATTTTTCATTCTCTCCTCTTCGTTGTGCTTCATTCATTTGACCTTGAACTTCATTACTTCGATCCATGCATCTTTGAATTTAGAATCATCATTTCCAATCTTCATTTGCTCCTGAAGTCCTTCAGCTTTCTTTTCTTTCTAACTTTCACTGACAATTCTAACTCTTCCACCATTTTCAACACTTCAAACTGCACAAGATAATTCAATTTAACAACATCCACATGAACGAGCTTTAATTTCTTTTTTTTTTGGTAATAAACCTTTTTGCCGAAACAACATTAAGTGTGGCAACACCAAATAGCTTCTTTGGATCATATACCCCTTTTTGCTTCAAGACTCCAGCTGCAATTGGCACTGTGGAGTTGACTAGATTGCTGATAATATGGATGAAAGCATCAAGATCGCTATCAGCAACAACTTCGACCAAGGTCTCCACAATGATGACATTAATGTTGAAGAGATCATAGCAGATCATACCAGGCTTTCTTGCACTCTATCAGGTATGACAACTACATTAACACCATTTTAAGCAATTAGCTATTTTTGCAACCCTAGTGAAATCCAAAACTTGTAAATGAGCGTTAGAGTGACTAAGGTCAACAGCAACCCCCTTACATTAGCTATATTATCGAGATGCAAAGTTGAAACCAATGGAGAACTTAATTAGTAGCGTAGTGCAAGGGGTTGAAGGATCACTCCAGTTGCTCCAAGAATAGCCACTTTATTGTGAACTTTTACTTGATTTTCGGGCTTTTGCTAATATATCATATTAGCTTACCAAAGGGGTCTTTCCAAAGGTTTGGATTTTAGAGCTTGCACTATAAAATATAGCTAAAACGGTCAGGACTTTTCCAATTAAATGAAAGGCCAAATCTACAACCATTACCATTAAAGAAAAGGGGAACTCCTATTCTTAAGTATTTCTCAAGTCATTCTATTAGTTCAAATTTTTGTAAGTTTTATTTATTAAATGGAAAATTTTTCATAGAACAGAGTTGATAGAGAATAATAATAACATGAGATCTGGTGACTTATACCTTGGTCGTTACAGAGATTCAAAGCATCAAATCGTTGCCTCTTCACAAAACCAAAATTAAATATCATCAAAGCTTCTAGAATCTCTACAAATCTGAACCAGATGCTTTTTCTCTTTTTGGGAAAATATCTCAACCAGAAATTGGGAACACAATATCTGCGATTTTTGTCCAGGTTTAGTCAGTAGCTCGAGGAAGGCGATAGTGAACAAGCTGACCTAAACCAGATGGGTCTAAGATACAAAGTAATCAACACATCACATCAGTTGCTTTGTCTTTTAGACTTGAGGATAGAAATGCAAATAAATTACATAAACATCATAAAAAGATGGATGAATAGTCGAAGAAAAAATTTCATACACTAAGCTTGTCCATCTCCTTCCTAAGTGCATTAGCCCTCACCAAACTCCCAATGGTATTGACAGCCAACTTCAAATCATCGAGTGGATTCCCAGGTACTACAGTCTTGTACAAATAGCTATCAAAGGTCATCTTCTGCACGTACTCATCTGCGCACATCTCTACAAATGCTTCCCTTGCGGGATTTGATCTGTAGAAGACTTTCTGCAAAACATCCAACACCTTGTAGGTAGACCAATAGGTCTTGTCCCATTTCTCCAAGTACTTCCTCAGGTCACTCTCGTTCACCATCCTCTGCCCGTTCTCCGACCCCTCAACAATGGCCTCTGCGCACATTCTCCCACTCTTTGCAGCAAAATAGATGCCCTCCCCTGAGCATTTTGTCACATAGCCTGCTGCATCCCCTACTAAGGCTACCCTCCCTAATAGTCTGCGAGGCCGTGGGTGCTCAGGTATTGGATGTGCTTCCACTCTTATGATTTTACCTCCAAGTATCTTGTCCTTGGCTCTGTTTCTGGTCGCAAGCTGGAACTTCTTGATGTCACCTTTGTGAGTCACAGTTCCAGTCCCGACCGCTACATGGTCACACTTTGGGAAGACCCACCCGTTCCACTTTTATGATGTCACCTTTGTAGTGTTATGTCTTCGCATCTCCTCAATCGTAAATATTCAAGTTTTACTGGCTAAGAATTGGAGTTGTCTATTAAGTATGTGCTTCGTGAAGGTAATTTTGCAGTAAATTGTCTGGCTAAATTAGGTTATAGTATTGCTTTAAAATTTTAGATTTGAGATGATATTCTTAAAACCTTCTTCTTCGTTATATGAGCTATGTATATTTCTTTTATGAAATAATATGAGCTATGTATATTTCTTTTATGAAATAAGTTTAGTCTATCTTAATTGTAACCCCAAAAAAAAACGATTGTCTTGCAGCCTAATTTACCCACCTAATCATGGCATGCGTCACCGCTTACACACTGCTCATTCATTGGCTACTTGCAATATATTTTTTGCAATTTCTAGTTTACCATAAAGAAAACGAATATTTAAAGACCTACATAAATAAAACATGTATATTAGATACATAATATTAAAGAGTGAGTTAATGGCAATAAAATGTGATTGTTTCTTTTACATCAAGGATAGAAAAGGTGCAATAAAATGGGTAGGATTCCAATGCTGAAATTGGTTGAAATAAAGATTTATCAATTTTTTAAAAACAAGTTAAACTAGTAAGAAAAGATATTTAAAATTTAAGAGGTTCAACTAATATTAAATTGTCATAAAATAAGCTAAAAATTAAATTAAATTAAAATATTTAAAATATGATTGAAATAGTTTGTCTTTATTTATCAAAGAATTTGAAGTTTAATTAAGAAAAAATATTGTTAAATAAAAATTAATTCTTTTATTCTAATTTATAAGAATTTATTAATTTATAAAAATTAATGATTAATTGACAAATTAATTGATTTTCAACAAAAAAATTATTAAAACAAATCGAACCAAAAAATTAAACGAGTCAAAATTTTTATTATTAAATTGGCTAAATCAGTTAAATTTTTTAGTTATTAAGATTTATCTAAAAAGAGGATAAATTAATTCTTCTTCTTTCTTTGGGTTTAACTTGTGAAATAATAAAAGCTACCCTTTCCAATTCTACATGGATTATCCAATCTTTAGAGTAAGTTATCTAAAACAAGCCTCGTTACCAACCCAGCCTCAACTTCTTAAATATTATTTTTATTTTTTAATATTAGACCCTTTATTTTTGTCATTTCGTTTTATTTCATACATACATTAAATAGTTATAAGTCAGCCATAAATGAACTACTAAATTAAGGCAAAAGGAAAAAATTAAGGGAAAAGGAAAGGGAAAAGAAAAAAGGAAAAGCAGAACGATAACGAGAGAGACCAAAGTTTCTCTGCACAAAAGTCCAATCTTTCTTTATCCAAACTGGTCAAAAGCGCGTTTTCTTTAATCTCATTTTCAGGTGACTTTTTCGTTTTGCTTCTTCTCTGGTTCTGTAGTTCTGTGGATATTTTCTTTCTACGCACTTCTTTTCATTTCTTTGTGTTGATCATTAATCGCTGGATTTTGGGGGGTTTTAATTGATTGAGGTAAAGATCTTTTTTCCCTTTGGATGATTGTTTCTCGATTCAAATTGCGTTGTTTGGTTGTTGAGGATAAAGTTTAGAGAAAAATGATCTTACGCCCGAAGGGTTTCGACGGTTTTATTTGACCTTTTGTTTTGCGTGAAAAAGCTGGAAAATTTTTATGTGATATATGGTAGTTGGCTCTCTTTATCAATTTTTATGCAAGTTTCAATCGGTTTTGTAAAAGGGATTTCGAGAATTTACCTCCAGAATGGTGGTTGAAGTGGTTTGACGCATAGAAACTTTCCTAATGTTGGGGTATTCCTCTTAGTACGGTATTATTGATCCATGTTTGCCTCTTAATGCAAAATAGACTTTGTGTTTTAATGGGTAGAGAATGAATGGATTTTTCCGTTTGCTAAGTGTTTGATTGATACGAAATAGAGTTCAACATCTTGTAATTTAGTTTTTCTTGACGTTAACATTTCTAACACGTGGAGAGGAATGGGTTCCTAGATCTGTTAGTAAATTTGTCAGCCTCGACATGAAAAATATACCCTTTAGTATGGGGATTTGAACCATCCGTGAAGAATTAAGAACATTGTTTTTGTGTGTGGTTTTAGGTGAAGTTTATAGTGTACAGTAAGTAATGTTCTCCATTCCATTATCCTGAGTGATATTCTGTTTACCGTGTTGACCATTTTATAGGTTTTTTAATTGTTTGTAAGCAATGCAAGGAATTGAGGTGGCTGGATCTTCTGGAGAATGCTCATCCTCCCACACTGCTGGCGAACCCAGTTGTGTAATTGATGTTGATGGAGTTGGTGAGCATGGTGAATTTGGAGAAGAGGAGCGACTTATTCAAACAATTGAATGTCGAATTTGCCAGGAAGAGGATAGCATTAAGAATCTGGAGACCCCCTGTGCTTGTAGTGGTAGTCTGAAGGTACACCATTATTATCAATTTGTTTTATTTTTATAATTTTTTTAGATTGAATATTGAAGTACTCCCCGTGTTAGTGTCTTTAAACTGCTTCTTGTTGCTAGCCTGTTAGTTTAATGGAATATTGTTTGTAAGGGATAGTGAAATGTTATCACATAGCCCACTAACACGCTGTCATTCAGATATAAACAAGCATGTTTAAGGTTTGCGTCTACTCCACTGATAAGCATTACTTTGATATGAAGTGCTGGGATTACATGTAGATTAGTGGATGTGGATTATTTTCCACCTCTTTAGAATGTGATGGCTGTACTTGTTTCTGTATTTTGTTAATGTATTTTTTCTAAAAAATTTCATGGATGACTCGTCTTTCTATTCCAGTTTGCACACAGGAAATGTGTCCAGCGCTGGTGTAATGAAAAAGGAGATATAACTTGTGAGATATGCCATCAGGTAATAATTGTTTTCTGGTGTCTGTAAATCTTTCCGCCTTATTGAGATATCTAACAATTCTTACATGTAATTTATTTACTATGGGGATATCACACAGTTATTGGAGTAAGAAGCTTTAACTTCATTGCTTAAAACACAAAGTGAATGGGACTTCTTTTTGAATTGGAGATTTTTTTGAGCACTTGCTGCTGTTTAGTTGGTTAATGTGATGCCCTGTTTTGCTCCAGTTGGCAAATTTCTGATCAATGAAAAATTTGAAAAGTTGCACTTTCTGGAGTGCTATAATCTGAGTCCAAAACTGGATAGAGATTTTGGTTGAGTGCCTTGGTCGGCCAGCAAATTTTATGTTTTATTTGTGTGCCTCAACTTCTTCATATACCTTAACTGTAACCAGTGAAAATCTTTTAGGTCCCAATGTTTTTTATTCTTTTAACATTTCTCACCTGTAAGAGAGAGAAAGAAGTAAGTATACCACTCGCTTTCATCTCTTCCGAAGAAAAGGGGCACGAAATGCTGAATAGTTCTTTATATTAAGAATGTGTCCCTTATATGATTTAAGCTCTAGTATGGGGTCTTAGGGATTACTTCCTTAAAGCTCAACATGTTTACTTGTTAAAGGTAAAATGCCAAATCTCATAGCCCTTTATGTAGAGGTTAAAAAAAAAAAAAAAGAAGGAATTCTGCCTTTCTTCATATTCCTGTGACGTTTGTTTCTTTCTGTTTTCCTCTAGAGTAGTGCAAAAGATTTAACCTTTGCAATAGCATTATCCTTGTAATATTTATTTTATATTTCTATGAGCTTTGTTGGAATTTAAAAGCTATTGGCTGTTGCAATTACTTCATTACCTTTTATCTTCGAATGAAAGACAAATTCACCATTGAAATTGTTAAATATTTCAAGCAAGATTATTTTCTGTTTCTAATCAAATTATCTTGTGAAGTTTCCTTTGGATCAAATAAGTACATGCACTGACTTCCAGAAAAAAAATTTCCTCATCATCAGCCATACCAAACTGGTTATACTGCACCGCCACCTCCCCCACAGCCAGAAGAGACCACAATAGACATTGGGTAAGTTTGAGTTTTACCTTCCAACGATCTTCCTATTTTAAAATCACCAATTACCTCACATTTAAATATTCCTTATTTTTACGTGCACATTATAAGCCATTCAATATCTTCGTGTTAGTCTAGGTGGTTATGCACACTTTGCACCTTTGTTTGTAGCATCCTTCTACTATGTGTTTATTGATGTACTTTTAGTTCAACTCTTTGGAGAATGGAAGTGATAGTTGCATTTGTCGGACTGGTGACTAAGTTGCTCTATGGAATTAATTACTAACAATTTGATATTGTAGTCTGCATTATGTGTCTTTTGACCTTCCATAATTTCTGATTGTCTAATTTCTCATTCCTCCCTGCAGTGAGGGTTGGACTATTGCTGGAACTCCTTTGGACTTGCATGATCCTCGAATTTTGGCAATGGCAGCAGCTGAACGCCATTTTCTGGAGGCAGAGTATGACGAGTATGCTGATTCCAGTGCTAGTGGAGCAGCTTTCTGTCGCTCTGCAGCCCTAATTGTAAGCATGTGCCTAACTAATGATTAACGTTATTAACGAATTGATTCTTGTGAACTTCCTATTTCTTTGGTGAACTGATACTTAATCGTTCAGAATATGATGCAACACCAGTCTCTGTTGTGCTTTCTTTTTTCTTGTTTTTGTCTTTTCTACCTCATTATCTTGTCTTCTCACCAAAAATTTGTTACAAATAAGTTTGCAAAGGAAAAGGGTAGATCTATTTTTTTTCTACATTCTGTGTCTTTCCCCTGCAATTATACGTTTTTACTTGATTGATACCACACATATATGTATTTTGGGATGCATTTGTTTACCAGTTTATAATTTTTAGTACTGTTTTCTTTTCTGATTTTGACCTATTGGTTTTCTTGCAGTTGATGGCTCTTCTTCTTCTGAGGCATGCTATGTCCCTTAACAATGGAGATGGAGATGATGATGCTTCGACATTCTTCTCTGTAAGAGAAATGTTGGTCTAATATTTGCTATAGAGTTGCATGATTTGAATTGTTAATATAAGGTTTTGCTACACGACAGCTTTTCTTGCTCCGGGCTGCTGGTTTCTTGCTCCCATGTTACATTATGGCATGGGCGATCAGTATATTGCAGCGAAGAAGACAAAGACAGGTTGATATTAGACACCAAGTTATAACAATAGTTTTTTGTTCGTCATTTATCCGTGCACTGCTGTTTCTTTATTTTCCTTCTCTGTTAATGTTCGTGTTTATGTGTTTTGAATTTTTATTGAATTAGGAAGCTGCAGCACTTGCTGCAACTGAGGTTGCATTCATGCTACAGGCAGGCCAACGCCGGGGCTTGCACTTTACAATAGCACCTGGACCAGCAGTGACTCCACACCAAGTTGCAACTCCCCACCAAGAGCCTCTTCAATGAAGCGGATAAACTTAAAACATTGGCATGTGCTGCTGTCTTTAAATGCGATGCTTTTTCCGCCAGTTGTGTTATTTTGGAATCACTTGAATGGCAGACCTTTTCTTTATTTTCCCCTTATACTTGCGTTATGTACTATGTACATAAATCTTCCATTCTGCTGCGTGAGAATCATGATGTTGTGGGAATTTAACCAAGAACATAGCTGCAAGTTTCTGAATCTTCATGCATTTCATTATCTCCGATCTTATATTCGTGTAAATGCGGTGATTTTGGTTCATCTGATGTTGATACACTAGTTCATAAATTATGATTCAACTAAACCTTAGGAACTTGTGATTAGGAATTTGGATTTTACCAATCAATAATGACGAAATGGAAGAAAAAGTGGAAGACTCACGAAAATTTTGAATGGAGATGAAGAAATTGGAAATTTTATTAGAGGAGCAAATCATCATACGATAAGCATCAATTCGCAACTGTTTCCTGTGTCTGCATTACGACAAGCAATGAACTTGTATGATACAATGGTAATTGGCATTTCGATCCAAGCGCGACGGCTCACTATCTGTTTTAATGTATCACTAAGATGAAACACGCCATTTCATGCCTCCTAATCTCCCCGTGTCAAGTATCCTACCACGCGAACACGTTAGTTCTTCGGTATCCATATATGGAGGTGGAGCAGGAGTCAGAGATGCAAAAATGACAACGACATAGCTCCATCAATCCGAAGTTAAGGATAAAGAATTTAATCTGATTTGATTGGATTCCGACTGAACTCGAAAAACGGTGTAGTGTATTAAGAGTTTAAAACATAAATGGGTTGAGAAATTAAAGAAAATCACAAGATAATTACACAGTCCCTACACTGAGAAACTGTGCTTTGATTGGAATTCGACATTTAAAATGCTTGATATCACAATTAAGTATATATATGTGTTTATTAGGTTAAGATAACATTCAAAGTACACCTATTTGCTAACAGAAGAGCAATAGGTTGATAGTTACAGTTGTTTCGGATTTAAGGTGCAAATATGTTGCAGTTGTTCTTTCCAAAAGTTGTATAGTGATTAAACAATTATGCTATGATTTGCTTTATGATTACCAATCAAGAATGGCAAAGAGCTGTATTATATCAGCCATTGTCAAGTTCAACTTCTGTTTACACATCCTTATTAAGAAAGTTTTTGGTTTGGGTCTCACTTTAAAGGAATTCATAAAAGAAAAGAAGGTTAGGATTTCATATAAATGGACAAATTTGGATAATTACTTGGAAGATAATGTTTGCAAATTAACTAATATATTATTATGGTAGAAATGAAACGAAGCTCAACTTCTGAGCATGGAGATAATTGCACTAAATTTACACTATAGCAAAAAGTGCTTTAGACAACAGACAAAAGCGTAGCTATAAGTATAATTATCGTTGCCTTTGTATTAAAGCAACAAAAATCATATCGTTATAAAAAGTGACACTGTAATAAGTATAAGACAATAAAATTTTTTGATTAGGGCAACAAAATAAAAAATGTTGCCTTAAGTTTTGACTTAGGTAACACATTAGTTTCAAACTATAGTAACAATATTAAATAGATATTGCAACTCTTTCAAGTCGTAACAATATTAAATAGATATTGCAACTCTTTCAAGTCTCTTTATAAGACAACAAAGGAATTATTTTAGGCAACAATTTTCAAAATAAAAGTAACAATTTATTCTTTCATTATCAATATTATTTAACGTAATATCAAACTCTTGTCATTATATAGGCAATATCCGTATATACATTAAAAGAAATATATAAATACTAATGTACGTCTTAATTGAGTACTACTATCAAATGTAATGACTCAAAATTGAATATATATATATAATATATAGCCCATAAGGACTTGTAAAATTCATTCCTTTAACATATTCAAAATACAAAACAAAAACTCACTAATTTAAATATTAATCTATAGTATTGTTGTTCATTCCGCATGGAATATAAGTAAATTAATCTAAATACTAAAACCAATATTACAGGCACTCCAAAATCCTTCACCAAGTATTTACTTCCTCTCGAAGATATGTAGAAGTCAAAATTTTCTAGACTTTCCATTCAACTCGTTGCTTAATGATGTGACTATTATTTACTTCCTCCCGAAGATATGCATCACTCAAAAACCTGCACATAATGAACGAATGCAATTACAATCATGTGTGCAGGCCTCGATCACATTATTAATGAGGGCGATTCCATTCATCACAAATAAAGCTTGATGTGCTACACAAGACTTTAAGATCTCATTAGACGACAATTAAATGGTATACAGGTGACATAAGTTTAGTGTATCAATAGCTTTGGTTCTAAAAAGTGCTCAATTCGTGCATGTGAAATATTGCGCAGTTGGAAGAAGTAAGACATCAAATGATCAAGATGGCTTTATTATGACGTGTATAATTATGCTCAACATTGAATATAATTCATAAAGGATTCCCATTAAAATTCCTCCTACCACCTTAACGAAATTTCAATATTTACTCATAAAGTGCTATAAGTGACAGTCAACACATTTACATAGTGAAGACATAAAAATACAAACAAGAATAATATGGTCAACTTACGTAGCACAATAAGCCAACGTCCAATTTTATCATGTTAATCCCCTTATCCCACCTAGTACCTAACCAATTTTATCATGAATAAAACTCAGCAAAAAGTTAGAGGATACCATAATTGGTTGATATTACTTTTAAATTTTTTGATATCCACAACATTGAACTAAAAGTAATATTTATGTTAAGATATAATATGGTCAACTGAAAAGAGAAAACATGCATACCATGTCAACGGTAATATTTCCCTATTGAACTTTCATAATCTGCCTTCAGTTTTTTTAGGTGCTCCTGCAACAAGGTAAAAGCAAGAAATCAGTTACTTTTCTAGAAATAAAAAAGACAACTTAAGTTGTTTGTTGAAGGGCCTAAGTTTTATACATGATTTAAGTAATACCAGAAGGCGAGTAATTCACACCTATTGCTTTGGGATTAATTCCCTCAACTAAAAATGAAGGTCCTATAACATGGAGAATAAAAAGTAATAAGAACAAACAATAGACGAAACTTCAGGAACAATCAAACAATACAGAAGAATATGACTTTTAACACTCCTAATAAACAAAGTGTGAGTGAGATAGAAGTCATCTCATGTAAGAACAATAAAGGTTTGATTCTCGTGAAACATAAAAGAACAATCATTAATACAAGTTTATACTACAAAATAAAAGTTAAGAATAAATATATAGATAATGAAGGTAACAAAATAAAATATAAGGAGAAAAAAAAATGGATTACTATCAGAAAACTAATTTAGGGCATCAAAAAATAGAAAAGGTGATTACAAGATTAGAAGAGCTATGCATTTGAAGCCATCTCACAGAATTGTTGAGATTAGATCGTTGTACCTGAAATTTTCATTTATGTATATATAAAAAAGATCATTAGATGTTTCCTAGAAGCTACTTGTATATAATTATTTTTATATTGATTACACAAATGAGAGGGCACAGTTGGTTCATAAGTGATAAGAAAAACAACCTTTAGGGGTTTACTTGCTATTAAAAAGAAATTACAGAACTTGTCTAATTGAGAGAAGATATAAAGACAAAGAGATCTCTGACTTGAAGAACTAATATTGATGGAAGCCCACTTGTCTCAGGCTCTATGAACAAAACCCCAATCCATTATACCAGAAAAGATGCAAACGCCCTATTGTTTTGAATTCAGAAAAAAAAAGATGCAAAAGCCCAATTCAAATAAACTACATTGACATTCCTGGACTCCAATTCATGCAAATGCAATAAGTGAAATGTCTTTCTATTGTAGAGACGGTGCTAGAAAGAAAACAAATGTTGTTACCATTGCCTTTCTATGTCCAATATGCAGATCAAATTGCAATGCACCTAGAACCCTAACAGATCATGCCTAATAATAAAGAAGATTGTTTATAGGTCATTAACTGGACTGGGATTAATCTTCATGCTTTTCTCCCACATGTACCTCAAAATGATTTCCAGAATTAAGATTAATCTTCATGCTTTGCTCCCGCATGCCCCTCAAGATGATTTCCAGATCTAACAAGCATGAAGCATGGTTACAGGGAGCAAGATGACAAAGAAGTTTGTATGCAAACTACAATTTTCTTACCATTGGTTGCTGAAGACGTGCGGAGGGGATGATCGGCTTGGAGACCTCCAGAATCGCCCAACCTTAATCGAGTAAAACACGAAGAAACAAGCATCAGGTGGGGATGTCTTTACCCCTTTCACAAAATGTTGTCTATTAAGGGAGGTTTAAACTTGAAACATTGTCGTGTCTTTCTGTCTTAGGTGTCATCTTTTATTTAGTTTGCTTAGAGTTGTTTACTGCTCTCCAAATATTGTTTTATCTTTTATCATTTTCATCAATCAATTTTTATTTTTTCAAAAAAATAATTCATACATAATAAATGGCCGATTTAGGGTTATGTGTATATATTACGATACTTTTCTATATTTTGGAGCAATTGTATCATTTGATTTAATTTTACTAAATAAAATTGATGGATATTTTAATTTTCGTAGACATATTCTAAATACTCATTAGTAAATAGAAAAATTATATATGTTAAACATATATTAATAAGTAACTATATAAATAAATATGTAACATTAGAAAATACCCTTTAATAAATAGATGACTGGTACTATAACAACAATTTCAGATGTTGCATATATAAGAATTTATTGCAATATTTTTTTAATTTTGATGTCTTTTCTTATATGTAGCAACAAATTAGTATTGTTGTTGCCTATTAATATTATTAAAGGCAATACTTTAAAAATTGTTTCCTTATATTACTTTATAGCAATACATTCTTAAACTATTACAAACATGTCGTTGCCTAAAGTACTTTTAGTTGTAGTGTTATTAGCTAGTCCAATATTCACAATTATTTTTAAGTTTGCTTTTAATACTAATGGTTAGATAGTGAGTCTTCGTTGCAGAAGGTTTCATTCAAAAACTTCCAAGGTTTTGATGCGTAATAAAATTGTTTATTTAATTACAAGATTTGAAGTAAAAAATATATATTATGTTATGTTAGTATCTTAATTTTATAACTTTAATAACTATCTATTCTATGATATTATATTTCCTAATTTTATATCATGATGAAGATAAAAGATGTAGATATAAATGAGACTATGCATTATTCTAGATGTTTATTCAAAGAAATTTCCAATAAAGGTATATTTATTTGTTAGTAATCATATATTCATTTAATCAATTTATTACATAATTGAGTATGGTATTACAATAATTTCTTTTTAATTATAAAGGAAGTGGTGTGAAGTGTTGATAATTTTACTACAGAGAAAATTAGCAGGTAATTGTAAATGATGTTGAATACAAACAATGATTATTTATAAAAAATGATTAATTTCTTACTTCTAACCATAATTAGTTTTTCCATCATGAGTTATTCTTCTAAGTTACCTTTAAGATACTTTGATGATATGATTTTTAAGAGTTTTAGTGTTTCATGTTTCAATCGTAAATAATGAGAAAATAGATATAATTGGCTACATTATTAAAAGAGAATTGATATTGAATGAGAAGAAGAATATGAGATATGCATAGTGACAAATGCCTAATTGTAGCAGTATGATATACTTGAATTGGATGTTTAAAGGAGCGAGGTGAGAGGGAAATGGAAGAATAAAAGTGTTCTAAGAGGTGACATAAGATAGTACTTAATTTTTAATTTTTGTATATATTATGTTAGTGGTATTTCTAATTACATTTAGTTAATTTCTTATTGAAATTTTTTCTCGTCATAGCTTATGGACTAGACAATGTAAGGTTTTTGTTTAAGCATAACCATATAAGTAAAGTTTCATTTTTTGGTTCCTTAAATGGGCTTATTTAGTTTGTTCTAATAGACATTCAAGCTTTCAAACTTGCCCAATTTTATGAGGTTTCAAGCTTGATTAAACTTAAAGTTGAGCTCAAGTTAATAAATAAAACTTTAGGCTTAGGTTATGGCTCAACTCATCCTAATGTGATATGAATACGAATTGCCAAACTTCAAATGATCCATTACTAATGCCTAATAAACTAATTATATGAGTTATGAGTAAGAATGTTAATGAGGCCTTAAATAAGTTAATAGGGACACATATGCTGATCAAGCTTCAAAGTGCATTTTAAGAACTATTTTGTGAGGTTTGTTGGACCTAAACAAAGACAAACCATTGGTTACTTTGATTGAAGTTAAGGCTGGAGAATACTTAGACATTGAGTGTTTGTATTATCTTAACACTATCAAATATGACCATATTATAGCCTGTGTAATTCTTATGAATTACGTAGTAAATAATATGACCTAGCAGACAACTGTATATCAACATATATAACTCTCTAGAAAATAAATTATGAAGATATGGGTTAAAATAGAGGTGTATCTTACACTGTGTTTACTAACGTTGAAGTTTCTATAATGAACATGGCCTTGACCACGATCACGTCATAGGTCGTGTCCACTATTGAAACCTTAATTGATGTCTAATATTTAAGGAATGTTTCTATTTAATTTTATTTAGACATATTTGACTATTGAGAGTCGTGAGTGCTTCTTTTTATTATTCTTCATAAAAATTTGAACTAATCAAATAATTCTTACTTTGTGTCATTTCAAATCACTTAATGAACCTAGATTTTGATTCATTATAATTAATGAGTTAGTTCTTTACATATTTGATTTTGCTTTCTTATTGAGTTCATTAAAAAATACAATAAAAAATAAAAGTGAAACTAAACGACCCCTTAAGCTAATCATGAATTGGGGAGTAAATATTTGTTTTTCTTTTAGGCACAAGGTTCTTTAAGAAAGGGTTACCAGAAAAAAGCGTAAGATTCATGTAAGGCTCAAATAAGTCACTAATGGATTATTGTATAAAATGTAGGCAATTTAGCTCAAATTCAATTTTAAGTCCCTTTATCATCTTAGTACTTGTATACATCTTACATGTAATCTAAAAATAAAATAAAATAAATAAAGTTCTAGAAATTCAAAATCTAAAAAGGAATCCATAAAAAAATAAAAACATTATATGAAGCTTCAATTCCTCACCTAATCACTCAAGTGAAATTAAAGCATAATTACTTAATGAATTCAATTTCCTAATATTCACAAAGTCAAGTTTGGATTACAATCCATTTGATCATATTATACATTTAACCTTTAGCAACCAATCTCAACATAATATTGTATATACACTTACACTGTCAACCTAAAGTAACTAATGTAATCCTAAGCACAATACAAAAATAATAAGAAAGTTAAAAATCTAAACTTAAAACTCATTAAATGCTAAAAAAATGTTTATTTAACACATAAAACCTACGCCGGGGGGG
>JANZLC010000006.1:27018844-27038919 GCA_026413385.1 Erythroxylum gracilipes
TTGTGAACGTTTTGTGCATTGAAATGGGCCCTAATGGCTCAAAGTGATATGGCTTGTAACTGAAATGCGTTATAAATAGAATTGGGCCCTAAATCGACTAGTGAAACTGTATTGATTGTAACGTTTTGAAAATAATGGGTTGTCGACTTTTAAAATTATTTGCCCCACTTTAGAAACAACTTCTGCACATGTTAGTGTTTAAAAAAAATTGTATACTGAATTTGGATTGAGTACCCTAGCATGCCACCCTCGCGAGTCACGGGCCTAGATATCACCGTCGATATCGGGTTCGTGTCTTATGGGAGTGGGGTGCTACATCTTTAATAAATTACCAGCTATTAGAGGGACTGAACAACAAATTGACTTTGTAATAAAGGATGCCATTTCTAATAAACACACTTATGGGAGCAATTTAATGAAATCAAGGAGTTCCAAAGATAAGTGGAAGAATTGATAGCTAAAGTGTAATCTAGGGAGAGCATGATTCCGTGTGCGGTCCCAGCACTTATAATGCCTGAGAAGGACAATACTTGATTGATGTATGTTGATTGCTAAGTTATCAATAACATAACATTAAAGTATTGAATCCCATCGCTGGGTTAGATAATATGCTTGCTAAATTGTATGATTCTTTCATATTTTCTAAAATTGACTTGAAAAGTTAGTATCACCAGATTAGGATGAGACAAGGTGATGGATTAAAAACTGCCTTTAAGACTATATATGAGTTATATGAGTAGTTAGTTATATCATTTGGTCTTACTAATGCTTCTAGTACTTTCATGAGACTAATCATATATTGTATACATACATTGGCAAATTTGTAGTTTGTTTACTTTGATAACATTCTAGTATACAGTAAACATCTAGAGGAGCTTATTTGTCACTTAGAGTTGTGTCATCAGTGTACTAAGGAAAGAAAAGTTATATGCTAAATTTAAAAAGTGTACTTTTATAGAAAAGATTATGGTTCTTGGTTATATTGGTAGCATGAAAGGTGTCAAGGTAGATGAGAAAAAGTGAAAGCAATTAGAGAATGACTAAGATCTAAATATATAACTGAGATAAGAAACTTTCATTAGATGGCTAGTTTTTATTAGAGATATTTTAAATATTTTAATATAATCATTTCACCACTTACTAAAATTGTTAAGAAATTTATGAGATTTTATTGAGATGGTGAATAAGAGTAATGTTTAATGTCATTAAAGATAGGTTATACTAGGTACCTTTGCCAACTTACTTGACTTTTCTAAAACTTTTGACATTGAGTACAATGCCTTAAGACTATATATTGTAGCTATTTTGATGACAAACAATAAACTAATAGCAATGAGAAATTCAATAAGACAACCTTAAATTATCTAACTTATGATAAAGAACTCTAAGTGTTGGTGAGAGCATTAGAGACGTGACAATATTACCTATGACTTAAGGAGTCTATGGTATATATTGATTAGGAATTGTTGAAGCACTTATAAGGAAAAAGTAAGTTGAGCGAATGTCATACAAGATGGAAAAAATTGATTAAAACATTTTCATATGTCCTTAATTATAAATAAGGTAAAGAGAATGTAGTTGTTGATGCCTTATTTGAGAGGTACATTCTTCTCACTTATTTAAATATGAAGATATTAGGACTTAAATATGTGAAAGATTTACATGTTAATAACAATGACCTTGGCAATATTTATTTTGCATGTGAAAGTGAGGCGTTTGGTATTTTTTATATAGACATAACTACATATGCTTATGTGTTTAATGGATTATTTCAATGTTAAAATTACCTTATATATGTTAAATGAACACTTTATTAGCCTAAAATAAGATGTAATGTAAAGTGAGTGTGTAGTAGGTGTATCACTGGTAGGAAAGCTAAATCCAAGGTTTTATCCTATATATTGTATACATTTTTTAGTTGTACCTAGTGAACTAAGGGTGGACACTTTTATGAATTTTATGATAGGACTCCCTAGGTCGACCAAGGGTAAAGATTTTATATTTGTGGTAATTTATAGGTTTTCTAAGATGAAATATTTTATTTCTTGTGATAGAATTGATGATATAACCTACATTGTTGACTTACTCTTTAGGAAAGTAGTACGACTATATTGGGTTCCTAATAGTATAGTAAGTGATTAAGATACTAAATTCTTTATTTACTTTTGGACAATTTTTATGGGATAAATTAGGAATGAAGTTATTATTTTATACTAGCAGTTATCTTCGAATCAATGGTAACAATGAAGTACTAAACATGACTTTAATTATGTTGTACTATCATTTAAAGGAAGTTTAAAAATTGGAAAGATTTCTTATCATTTATTGAGTTTGAATATAATAGATTTGTGCATTCATCTATATATTACTCATCATTCAAAGCTATTTATAGTTTTAATCTACTAATTCTTTCAGATTTATTACCTTTACTTGTTGATGAAATAACTAGTCTAGGTGAGTATAATGTTAGTTCTACTTTTAATGCTGCTGATATTTCTCCTTTTGATATAGGTGAAGATTGAAGGTTAAATCCATTTAAAGATATGGGGTATAATATGAACGTGATAATCCAAACTTTAAAGGATTTGTTTCTTATTCTAATAAACCAATTATAAGATTCTAAGTAAGAAAGTTAAGGAAGCTTTAAATGGGTCAATTAGAGCCATATATTTCAATTTATTTTCACATAACAATTCAAGAACTATTTTGGGATGCTAGTTAGACCTAAAGAAAGACCAACCATTGGTTAATTTAATTTAAATTAAGTTTAGGGAATACCTGGATATTAAGTATTTATCTTGTCTAAACACATTATTAAACATGACAATGTTATAGCCAATGTAATTCTCAAGAATTAAGTAGTTAAGAACACAACCTATCAAACAACTGTATACCAACTTATATAACTCTTCAGAAAAATAGTTGATATAACCTCGAACATGGATGTGTCCCAGATTATGTCTACTAAAACTAAATTTTTTATAAGAAGCACAGTCTTGTCCTAAACTGTATCTGCCATCGAAATCTTAGTTACTATATAATATTGAAGGAACGTTTCTATTCGTTTCTATTCAATTTTGGTAAGTTTTGACATCTTTGTTTATTGAGAGTCATAAGTTCTTCCTTTTCTTCCTTTTCTTTTTCTTAATCTACTTTCTAACTTATCAAATAATTTGTTTGTGGTGATACAAATTACTTAGTGAAGTTGGTTACTAATTCATTATAATCAATGGGTTAGTTCTCTTCTTTATATTTTTGATTTAGCTTTTTTGGTATGGTTCAAACCTATTTGTCTCTTGAGTTTATTATTTGGTGGGTTTCACATCACATTGTCATCTTTAACCAAAACTACTTTAAATGGTTATTAGACACATAAACTAGGTATTATAACAACTGTGTTTAAATAGGCTAGTCGAAGCTTAAACTTTGGCTAATCAATGTCCTTCATTTGATGTGTAAGTTAGGTTATCCCCTAACCAAAAACTCAACCCTTACTATATCCAAAATGCATCTTATATTCTATTAATCCAATGAACATTGCATTTAGTCAATTAACAATGCAACTAATGGACAATATAAGTGAACAATTTAACCTATGTAAATTGTTAAAAAAATACCTATTCAAGTTCTTTCAAATATTTTAAACATAAGTTTTTAATAAAAACTTAATCAGATATGTTATAGATAACATGTTTCTGTTTAAGCTTTATTTTACTCACTTAAATCCTTTGATCACTTTGTATTTTTATTTAACTTAAATTTTTACTTCTTGATAGTATCTTTGATAAATTAATTTACTAATATCATCAAAGATAAGCACGTTAAGATAACATTTTCTGATATAATTAAAGCCATTAAGACCTCATAATATAACATATTTTACGTATGCATGAATAAAAAAATTAAAGTAATTGTAGAAAGTAAGAGTATTACTTATTTGACATCAAAGATAAGGAGTTAAAACTCTTATATGGCTATAATTAAGAATTCAAAAGAATGATGATAATGGTTTATCATACACTTTATTAGATATAAGAACAATAGTGACATTTAATTCAATAATCTAATGTGACCTACTTATTTGTTTTTGGATTTACTTATTTTTCATGTGATTGCTTTGTGTTCTTTACAATTGAAGATATAATTATTTACTTGTGTGTTTTTATGTTGGTTCTAAACTATTGTCTCTGCCTATTTACTAAACTTTTTTCTTTACTAAATTTCTTTTTGACTTTTTATAAATTGTATCATTAACAATTTTGAATAATATTAGAACCAATATACTCTTTTGTTTTGATAATAAAATTATTTTTATAATATTATTGTGTTATTTGTTGCATAAGAAGACTCATAAATTTATAGTATTGGCATTAAGAAAATCTTTTGTTTTGACAATAAAAATGACTTTCATAATATTTTATTGTGAAATTTTTTTGCATAAATAGACTCATAAAATGACCAAACTCCATTTTATTGTTAGATTTATATAAGAGAATAATGGTTAGTAAAAAAGAGATAATAATTTAAAGCGACATTAATTTAAAAAAATTTAAGCAAGATATTGGACTTAACAATTTTAATAAAAATGTATTTTCAGCTAATAAAATATTTTATAAAAATTTTAAAAAATCCTTTTTAAATTTTAAAAATGTTTTAATTAAAAAGAGGTCCATATATTGATTATATGTTAAAAGACCTAACTATTGGAGATAAACATGAATTTTATAATTTTGTAATATTATGTTAAAAAGTAGTTGAATGAAAAAATTAATTAATTTAGGTGATTTAAACAATGATTTAAAATTATATGTATCATTTTAAAAATATATTATTTATTTTACAACTATTAAAATTTTCATATCATTTAATATACATGATATTGTGGAAAGATAGATTAAAAGTTATGAAAATTAATAAAGATAATTTCTATTCATTATTTGATTCATGTAAAAGAAAATTAGTCAGTAGAAAGTAAGACAATCATTTTAATAAATTACTATAATTTTTTATAAATGAAAAAGTTTTTAAGTTAGTTTGGGAGAGAGAAACTATTGAAGATAGCCTTTTAGAATTCTACTACAATTTAGTAACATTTCAATATCAAAGTTTATAAGATGGACCAAAACTCTCTTAACTCTGTACTAACCATTAAGACACCTCAAAATTGACCCTACTATTATCAAAGTTCAAGTACTAACTTTATTATTATCAAGATTCAATTATTCATAAAATTTTAATAAATAAATTACTATCTATAAGAAAGGACTATTACAATTCTTATTAGGTGAAATCAAATAAATTGATTTTCATAGATAAAATTACACATGTAAAATTAAATTATTTGACCCTTGTACCATATCAATATTAGGAGATTAAGTAAGAAATTTTCACCAAAAAAAGTTCACTTTATTGCAAATAAGTATCTAAAGTTATCAACCTTTTCCAAATTTAAATTTTTAAACAATCTTTTTAAATTTAGAATCTATTTATTTCTAGTAAAAATTTGGCTAGCCTTTAAGCCCCACTACCATCACTAAGTCTAAGTACACAGATAATGTATTAGATATATTTAATATTTAAGATATCTAATACTTATAAAGTATTAAGATATCCATTATTCTATATATGAGTTAATATTTGAGTTCAAAGTTATAAGAATATTAACTTTAAAAGTAAATCCTAGTTAAGGTATATTTATTTAGAATAATATTATTTTGAGATGGAAATATTCTAATGTAGCATTAGTTGTTAATCAAGCTATAATACATTTTTATTTACTCAAAATGATTATTTGGATCAAGAAATTCTTTAATGAACTTAGTATAATTCCTTACATTAGTCAGACAATAATTTATTGTGAAATGTTATAGTTTCGGCATGCAAATGAAGTTAAGGTCTTATCAAAGATCTAAATATGCATTTAGATAGTTTTTCTTAATTATTGTGATAATTAAGATAAAAGTTGTAAGGTTCTAACAAATGGTTACTTTAGAGAATCTTGTAGAATTCTTTCACTAAACCACTATCTCAGCAATAGTATGATCATCAAATGGTGACATGATATAAAATACTTAAACAATTGACTTAGGGCAAAGGAGAGATTGTTGTACCCTACTTTCAATCGATTGATTTTAGTTTAGTAATATAATTATTTAAAGACATTATCTCATATATATTTAGATGAGTATGATAAAGTCCATGAGATAAATGTATAATACAAATGAAATTATAATGAGATCATAATTATGAGATTCATATTACATCTGTATGTTATCTTTAAATTATTCCTAGTCTATGTTTTGTACAGACTAAACATTTATAGAGTGTAAAAACTACCACACACTATGTTTATTCTTTATAAAAAAAGTAATCGATTTCATATAATAAAGCATAAAGATACTTAAACAAACGTATGAGTACTTGTAAGATTACAAGTTCACTAAACTGAAGATTGTTACATTTTGATACTACTTATAACCTATGTTAGTCAAAGGTAACTCAATCAGTAGTCATTCAATATAATATGAACTACTTGGAGGTAATTGTTCGATCAATATATGATTCATCACTTTAAAGTGATTATGAAGAATATTTTATTATTCTTGATTAGTATTTATTCAAAAAATCCTTGTCTAAAGTGGTATAAAAATTTAAAAATAACTTTAAAATATCATTAATTGAATTACTTACCATTGATGGAGAACTAACATGATGGATTTAAATAGAGTATACATTAATATTATGTTCTGTATCTAATCAAAACATTGTGTTTTAAAATGATTGAATTATATGAAAATTTATGTATGAAAAGATTAGTCAAAACCACTTTAACATTCCTAATATTTAGGTGGTTATTAAATATTACTAAACGGTAATCTTGATTTATGAATATAACTTTTTAATTAGAAAATTAAAGATAAATTAAAAGAGTTTGATTTGTCTAATTATAAATATGATTTAGCGTTATAATTTATATATGTTACCAACATATTTAAGAATCTAATGAGTCACGCACAAAGAATGATTAAAGAGAGAAAAAGTATTTTAATTAAGTTTATTTTTTTTGCAAATTTTGATAAATTTTGAAATTAAACATGAGATATTTAAATAATGACCTGTATAAGATATTGAAACTTCGTTTGGTCAATTGTTATTTAATTATAATTAATTATAATTATAATTAAAGTTTAACTGAAAGTAGAATTATATTTTAATTAGATTACTAAAAGGTCCAAACTATAAGCCCAGGTTCTAAAAAAGTTAATACTTCTTACATAATCTTCTTTATACTACTTGTAGAATTCTCTCAACATATTTGTATGGATATTGTTAGAGGTCAAATACGTATACAATTACGATGGTTAAAATAAACAAAATTTAAAAACAATTTGAGGCAAACGATAAAGATAATCAAGTCACATAATAAGGTATTATATCTTTATTATGTTTATACATTAATCATATTATAAAATTTAAGTGATCCTAATATTCAAAAAATTAGACAAAAAAAAAGGATTTTGTTCCTATTTAGCTACACGCGAGAACGGATCCTCACCCTGATTTTGTAACAAAGACTTCCTCCTATGGTTGTCATATTAATCCATTGTCTGAAGTTGCAATTAATAGAAGTGAATCATTTGAATTTCGGATCGATTCACCTGTCTATGAATAAGCTCATTTTTAATCATCCCAAAAGATGATCTATTCAGTGGAATTTCCTTCTTGAAATTTTTACGATGTAAAGAGTTTTGCTTTTTATTCTTTTCGTTTCTAAATTGTTGTGCTTCTTTTGGTACAAACTTGAGAAGCATATCTGTTACATATCCATCGTAATCGAATCAATAGACGTTATGATGGCCAGCGTTGTGGGACAAAAGCATATTCAAATGTTATAGGACCTGGAAAAGGAAATGCTTGTACTTGTAGTGATGCACTTGTCCCAACTTATATTATCCTTCTGCTGGAAAGGGGCGTCTATACGTATCTCCATAGGAGTGTTTGATTCTAGTTTTTGTTCACTAGAGGCTTTTAATTGTATAACATTATTAATGTGGAACACATGCATCCCACCCTGGGATGATATGCCTTTCCTCTACTGAGTGCAAGAAGAAACTTAAAAGAAGGGATTTTGTGTAATTTTTGAGAAGACTGAATGTAAGATGGAAGAGATGGGTTTTTCCAAAGCAACCGGTCAAGCTAATAGAATTTCCTTTTTTAATGTCTTTTGCTTTAGGATGGTGTGCTCAAAAGAGAGAGCAACGTCATTTAAGTATTGACCAGTCCACGGACTATCCTTCTAAACATATTTGATGCTTTACTATCTTTCCATTATTTTCCTTATTCATCTCTTACACTTCTTCTCATATGCTCCATATCAGGAATATTCCAAATATCACAAGTATAATAAACTTTGTGAATTTTATGTTCCAGCAGGATTATAACATTTTGACATCCCCAGAAAAGAAAAAAAGATGATAACAACATTTGTCTATATAGTTGATCATATATAAGCTGCATTGGTAGGCAGGCATGGTCTTCATTTATGGGAAAAAGCTGGAGAGAGTGAGGCTACGCCCAATACTAGAAGCTAATTCAGGGTGGATTGGTCGTTTCTTTTAAAACTTTGAATGGAGAGAGCTCAGGTTTGGGCAATCCGAAGAAAAGCATAAAGGAAACCCATTTAGCACAAGGAACCAAGTCTGTGATTTTTGGTGTATGGAGAGAAGAGCTTGGAATTCTAAAGTTGGCATTTCAATAAAGCAAGTGCTTAGGTGTTTTTTGTTTTCTGTTTTTTATTGTTTTGGAGAGGCTTGCTAGTTGCTGCTCCTCTCACCCTCTCTACTTTTCATGGCTTTCCTCCCACTGTAGCTATCCAACAGTAACATGTGGCTTCCTCCTGCCTTTTCCTTTAGCAGATAATCAATCCACTTAACTAAAAACATATTATTTACATTCTTATCACTATACCAAACTGGTATTGATTTTTAAACTATCTCATTTAAACTTTTTTGGTTAAACTAATTTGAATCTTAGGGGAATTGAGATGTAGTATTAACTCTTTAATGGTTTTTTTTTTAATTCGAATGTTGTCTATTATATTAATCTTGCTGGAATCTTAGGATGATATTGTTGATCTCTTCTCACCCTGCTTCATTTAAGCTGGGAAATTAAAGTGGGGCTACATTGGTTTGAGGCATAAGGGGAAGACATAAGTTTGAAGATCTAGAGGAAGTACAAGAACATGGGATGTATATTCCCAGTTGGTCGGATGAGGAGATTGGTCGGGAATTGGAACTGGGGCCATGTTTGGTCTTGGTTTGGCGAAAAAGCGCAAGGCAAATGATATGGAAGTGTAGGGGAAACTCAAAATGAAAAGATACTTGTCTTCCCAAGGATATTGTTCCAACTACAACTTTTCGTTCAAACCTGTCAGAGTCTTCTAAAACAGCCTTACAAATATTGCTTCTATAGAAGGCTAATCATTGAAGTGAATCTACGAGTTCCCTACATGTTCTGGGCCCTCTTTATGCTTTACAGGCTTTAGTCTTACGAATCCCACAAAAGATAAACCGCCATACTTAATCCTACATATATAAGCCGTCAGCTATAGAGAAGATTGTAGTATCAGAAACATTACTTACCTGCCATCATCGCTATTCAAACAAGAGTTCTTTCCCCTCTTCCTTTAAAGAATACGTACAAACATGGCCTTTTGGTTTTATAGAGGGATGGTTGTTCTTTGTATTGGGATTTTAGTTCTTCAGCCGCAGAAGGTTTCTAGCCTCACCAGCATAGAACTCGCTTTGAGATGGGATCACAGGATATTGGCATTGGCTAGAAACTCACGTCTGCTAAAGCCTGCTGCTATGGAGGACTTGCATGCAAATGTCGGCTTAGCTCCTGCACCTTCAATGATGTATGATCTTATTCAATCAAACAAACGAACAATTGGAAAAGGATCAGACCCTATTCACAACAGATGTTAACGACAGGAGAGCTTGCACAGGAAAGCAAGTGATGGCTTGAGCCTCTAACTGATGCAAAAGGGAGGCATGATACGGTTGCTAGTATTTGCTACCTCGATAGTTCCTCAATTTGGTTGTTTCCATTATTTTCTTTTTGTTTTAGTCCAGTGGTTTTTATTAAGGTAAACACCTGTAGATGATGATGCTGGCTCTCCATACAAAGAAAATATAGTACTTTTCCTATTCTTTTACCCCTACAAAGAGAACGTATATGCAATTTTGTATGCAAGTCTAGTTAATGCACGCCACAAGGATACATTTGAAGCAGCGTTCTTATAGCAACTGAAGTTCCCCTGTGCATCCAAAGATAAATGCTAGTCAGGACATAACAGGCTCTCTTATCATATAAAGAAGTTGTAGTGGTCGCTTACATGTTTGTATCATCCATATCTGGAACTACAGGCTGAAAGGTGTTCTGTTCTCTTACCCCTCTTTTCTTCTCGACAATTAACCCACTTCTGCTGTTCCTTCTCCGATCCTGACTGTAGAGATGTGTGGTACAATTTCCAGAACTCAAATTATGACTTGAAGATATTTCAATGCATTGACATGTAACGAGAACCTTTTCAAATGAAGGTTCTCTGAGATTATGGCATTATTTACAAATAAACAATAACAATAAACAGTATGAGAACCGAAACCTCCTAGTCCTAAAGATCTCAAACAAATCAAGCTTATTTTCTGTAGACACTAGCTGAATGTTATATTTACTAAAAGACGGACTAATTTTTTCTTCACCTTTGAATGTACTTCTCATTTCAATTTCCTTTTAGAAATGCCTCAGATGTATGATATCTGTTCTTCCTGTTAATGTTTAACTGTACCGAAGATGTCTTACGGTATACAGATCTCCATATCATATCCACAGCATCACCAGATTGGGATGGATATTGATATTCGAAATGTGGACTAATTTCTTTTAATCTTTCCCACATCTTGGTCCACTTGTCCCTCTTGATTCCACGAAGAAGATTCAGAAGGTATCCTTTCTTTACAGCATCAGATGCACGAACAAAGAGACAGAATTCAGAGTAGTCTAGGACATCTTCAAAAGGTAGCTCAATGTTGTCGCTGATTATGACAGGAACACAATGACTAACAATGGCATCAAATAGGCGGTTTGAGGAAGGGGTATCACCAGCGATATTTAGGCAGAATTTGGATGAGGCCATCCCTTTGCCTGCACTGTTGATCCCATGGCCTTGAACACTTCCAAATGTAAAGTGAACATCGTTCTCATCTTTTAGAAGGTAATATAATTCTTGTCGGATAGCTCCTCCCTACAGAAAAATTTCAAGTAGAAGTTCAGCTTCATTGGCATATTGTGAAATGCAGTATGTCAAGCAAACTTTTCAAAGTTCTTCCACAGATGTATTCCATGAAGATACAGAAGGCTACATGAGAAATTGTATCCAAAAAGAATCGACTGAGCATAGTTAATTATCTTCAAGAAACACTAGGACATCTACAATGCGAGAATTGCAAGTATGGGGAGTGAAATGTTGACTGTTTTTTCCATCATCCCACGACGATCAATCCAATGCAGCAGATGTAACAAATCTCGTTGAATAACATTGTCTTTACTGCTATTAAGAACAGTATGGTCTTTAAATGGTTCCCAAAAACTAAAGATTAGTACATTAGTCTCATAATA
The DNA here is from genome assembly GCA_026413385.1 of Erythroxylum gracilipes. NCBI lineage: Eukaryota > Viridiplantae > Streptophyta > Magnoliopsida > Malpighiales > Erythroxylaceae > Erythroxylum > Erythroxylum gracilipes. Next base: position 27,030,524 of record JANZLC010000006.1, read on the forward strand.
TTAAAACAGAGAATCTTTCAAAATCCTCTCCGACCGAGTTTCAGTTTGAAACTTCGAAAATTTTAAATTATTGCAGACAAATATGGCATATATTAATTAGTTGTTATAACAACACATAAAAAACCATTTTAGTTGTTTTTTTAAAAAATTTTAAAGTTAAAATACTCTACTTAAAACTATTAAACTTAATAGTTTACAGCATTCAGTGTCATCTGTTCTAGTTATCTTTCTGCTAGGAGAATCTGATTACAGCTTTCACCAGCAATTAGAAATCAAAATTTGAGCCACTTTTCTTTACGGTTACTCTCTCACCGATGATCGTTTTTAGTTGTCTAATTTTCTATATGTAATACAATTCCACAGTAAAAGGTCCAGTTATATATGTAGATCCCTGGTTTATTTTAGAATGATGAACCCAGATAAACTTACAGCTTTTCTATATATTGCTCCCTGGAAATAGAGCAATGTAGGACGCTGGTTAAACTGAGATGATTGTTCACTTGGAGTGGTTCGCACAACATGCTTGTATGGAGCAATTATGTCCTTCTCAAGATTTGCAGTTTCAGTATGGTATCTCCCAAAATCTGCAAGCACAAACATAGCAGAACCAAGCTTTTTTCTTACTTTCAACATGCTATTTGGATGATGAGCTATGATCAGATGATCCCTTCCTTTAAACTGCTTCCATTCATCCCGAGCCATCAAGAACTGGACCAATTTATTCTGCAACATCAAGTTAAGGCTAATCTTTTCTTTCCCGCGAAGCTTAGAAAACCTATTGTAGCTCAGAGATGAGAAAAATGGCACAAATATGACATGTGCCTGACTGGAATTCTGTACTCTAACAACACTGCAGGGTCTGGCTACACTTTCAGAGTTGGATGCTAGAAGATCAAGAGTCAGCCAGTACTCAATACTGTGCTGTAAATTTAAACCACCAGGGTATGGTGGGATATTGTCAACCCCTGGCCATGTCTGATTTTCTTTCCACTTCCAACCCAATAACCCAAAATGAAATTCAGGAGGCAAGTCGTACATGTACACTCTTAACACAGCCTCACTTGAGTCACAGATTTTCTTTCTGTCCTGTCCAGAGGCAACCATTTTGAGACTTGGACAATCCACCTCTGTGATTGGCTTGGAAGGGATCGAAGGAAGTCTGGAAGGTTCACTTTTGACACTGGGACTAAAGTACATGGATGTGTTATTAACAAGAATTTGCGTTAAAACTAAGCTGGGTATGGAAGTGCTTCCAAATTGCAGAAGGAAGATAGAAGAAAGGATCAACAGGAACATAGAAACGGAAAACAAGTAGAAAAGAAGCCTTGAGGGAAGCTTGCTCTTTTCTGACATTGACAAACTGACACAAACTAAATTCCTCATATCAGAGAAGCTTTTAAGGCTCTTCTGAATGTGGAAAGTTACCAAATTATAAGAGATGGTCCACTGAAAGAGAAAAAACTGCTAATTATACGCTCTGTATTTCCACAACCGTGTAGTCCCAACAAAGAATCCAGACTCAAAAGTGCATTCTCCGACCGACCTGCAAAACAAGAATTTCCCGCGTCTTTAAGGTTTAATCAAGAGATATAATCACGCATTTCCAACGTATAAAAACTACAAGCTTCTCTAAGGAAGCATAATCAGCACTTCCAATATGTCATCATGAAGGCAACAAATCAATCTGCAAATAGAGTTGTAAGGGAACACTCATGATACATATTAGTCCCTAGGAAGCTGAACAAAGCTCGTACCCTTTTTGGTGATGAACTGAATCGAAGTAAATTAAAAACAACGAAGAAAACCAAGAAAAGATCCAAGTTTTACCAATAAAACAGGCAAATTCAAGATCTTCATGGACGGGCATACAAGATATAAGATTTTCTAAACTGGGTTGAACAGAGAACCTGAAAGAAAAAGGTACCTGATGAACAAGCCTCCAAGATTCCACTATGTTGGGATGTTAGTAGTTGGAGAAACTGAGAAGCACCCATTTGGAGGAATCATGCTATTCATTGGTCTAAAACATCAAGTCTTTTGATTAAAAGGATTTCGTAAAGGAAAAAGTGAACTTCTGTCAGATGCCACTATAGCTTGTTGAAGTTCACAAAACATATTTTATTACAAACACACAATAGAAGTTAAACTAAACTACACGTCTCGATTCGTTCGTTAAATGGTCGAATGAAGTAGATGAAGCGTACTTCTTTCGTGTCTTTGCTGTGATTTTCAAAGGATTACATTTTGTTTTATTGCAATAATAAGAATTTACGGTTTACATTTTCGAAGCAACTATGCACTTATTTTCTCGCTTCCAAGAGTAAAACGAAGAATTTCCATTTTCTTTCTTTCCCATTCGATTGTTACTGTTCCAACTGTGTAACATAAAATTAGAACATACCATGACGTTTTATGCTTTTTCAACTAATTGTTATAGATTGAAATTAAACTTTAAATTATTAAAAGAGATCCAGTTGGGTGACTTTTTGTATGGAGTGGAGTGTGCAACTATAAAAGATTTGTAAGTTGATGCACCAACCACTGCAATACGAGACTAAACAAGTTTTTAAAGTAAAGATTGACTTGGTTGTTTCGAGGAAATAGCATAATGTGGTTCATCCTAACTGCCCATCTGCGTCAAACACAAATATATTACTCTACATATTAAAAAGCTTTAAATATTATGGCTGCTTCACGTAGAAAGGCATGGCTGTGCCACATGTTACGTTAAGCAGCATCTAAAGTCAGACTCTTACCAATCCCAGCAATTAATTCGATTAATTGCTGGGATTGACATGATGTCAACATTTAAACATGGCACTTTCTAAGCCTTATTACATGTATTAAACCAAAAATTAATTGATGGGATTTAGATCATGTGAAGTTGATTGACCATTTTGGTTTGGGTATCCTAAACTTTGAATACTTATGGCGTCTTTGGTCCACTTACCTCTTTTCTTAAAATATATTATTACTAAATTTCAATATATTTTATTTAATAAATAATTGTATAAAAAATATGCAAACTTTTTTTGTAAAATAATATTTATTTATTAATATATTTTAATTATTAACACTAATGTTATCATTTATAATTAAATATTCGAAAATTAAAAATTATTTAATGAAATATTTCAAATAAATTTTAAAATATTTTAAATTTAGAGTATATTTAGTGAATAATTATAAATTTGAAACAAAAATATTTTTAATTTTAAATTATTTATAAAACTAAAATAAATTGAATAATAAAATTATATTAGTCATTATTCTTATTATTAATTACTGTCGAATAATTAAATAATATATATTTAGGTAATAATAAATCAGATTATATGAGAAATATAAATAAAAATAAAATTCAATTTTTATGATTTTCATAAGTTGTGAAAATTAGAATAAATCAAAACAAAAAAGTATAAACTTAATCAAACATATTTTTACTAAATTAAAAGAACAAAAAATTACAGTTAATGTTTCCTTCACAAATCGTGCGGTAAAATCATCACCGATTAGAAGGCATGCCAATTTCATGTTTTCGAGTTGAGAAAACTGGAAACCATAAGAAGTTGACTTTGAAATTAGAGCATTAAGAAAGGGACTTTCCCCTCTTTACATAGAATTACACTTCAACGAATTTAATTGACGTGGTAATTAAGCCTACTCAACCATTAATCTTAAAAGCTTCAATACAGTTGGCGACGGGCTCCATAAATCAACTTTCCAGGCCATGCCATGCCTTGAAAGATAGACCTATGTTGGATAAGAAGGCATGCAGGTTGGGTCCACTTATAAGGATATCCTGAAGTTAATGGTTGACATCATTTTGTTTTTTTTCCCCCTTAAAAGATAAAAAATTTGGGGCAGGCTCGGGTTAGGACTCAGGTTGTCTGAGTCTAGTAAACAAATTGATGTAGTTTTGCCTTTTTTTAAAAAGAAAAAAATTAAGCTCGACTCGCTTCATTGTCATCCTTACGTTGCTAGAGTTAGACACTATCTGGACTTTACGAGCAACGATGAAGACTATTAATTGTGAAGAGCTTGTCACTTCCAATTCATGGTTTGATTCAAAGTACTGGGAATGTTTGGAACAAGTTGCTACTCTGAATTTTATATGAAAGTGTTGTTGGAATTTAAATTTATTAAGAACAATTATTAATTATGAGTTTTTATAAAAAATTAAGTTTAAGAAAATCAAATTTGATTTGGATTAAAAATAATAAAGAAGCCTAATAAAGAATCTATTTAAATATGTTAAAATCCAGTGAGAAAAATAGATACTCATCACTGTAAATTGATAATTTATTTGGTTTGTGCTGGCGACTAACTACTAAGATCTCCTATAGTCTGTTTAAGTAAATTCGTTGATGTATAGTATTTTTTAACTATTAAGAGGCCCACGTATTAAAAAAGGCAAAGAAAGACGTTAATAGTATAAAGTTATACAACATTTATAAAGTTTGATCGAAAGTTTCAACAACTTGATTATACGTTGAGCAGTTTGCTCAAGGGATCCAACAGTTTATTCAAGTAATTAAGTAGCTTGCTCATCGAATAATTGATAGGTAAGGTATAATGGACCAACTCGACTTAACTTAAAATCAACAAACCCGACCCAATGAGCTTCAGGATAGGCTTGGGTTTTTTTTTCTTTCAATCCTTTGGGTTAAGGACATGCTCTTGATCAAGCGTCTGAGCTTGACCTAGTATGAAGTCCAATTTATCCCCAGTTATAACATAAAATGACATCATTTTACATTAGGTAAGATGATGTCATTTAAATAACTGAAGGACAGTCCACTCTCTTCTTTTAGGTTTCATGTTTTCCAACAACATTTGAGTCCTCACTCCTTTGCTCTCCCTCTGTAGTCTGTTGTCTCCACTCTTTAACCTCGAGATTGATTCTTCGCTCGCTCTACTATAGTGTTCCCTCTGTAGTCTACTACGGTGCTCCCTTTAAGCTCTTGTTATGGTAGCTGTCTATTTATTGTGGTCAGGTTTGTGAAGATTATGTTCTTGTCAACTTGAAAACCGAGGACACTATTAGTTAGAGATTATTGTATTTTGCTCTTGATATACTTATATGGATTTCATGTATTATGATAGCACATTTTCATATATATATATAAGTGATCATCATTTTGTTATCAGTCATTTAGTTTAATATGGGTGAAAGTCTTAAGATTTATATCGATTTAAGCATTCTAATGGTCATTGACAAATACACAGACTAACCATGATCCTATGTTTCCAGGACATATACAAATACTTTGATAAATCCATATATTTATAAGACATAGGGGATATAAATAATTAATCCTATATAGGTGTTTTTTTCCCTTGATGTAGTTTAAGATTCAGTAAAAGAAAAAGTCTTTCTATTACAGTATAGCATAAAGCTTAGAGAAATTAAGACTAATAAATAAAATAATGATACGTTTCAAATCATACAAGTATCATTATAGTATTTCCATACTCCATTTTCTCATTAATATCAGTAAGATATTATATATTTGTGATTGTATTAGATCTATGTTGCATGTGAAACATATATTTAATATTTTCTCGTATTGGAAGTCTTACATAACCAAATAATGGACTTTTATCATCTTTGGATCAAATGTTTTATATTGGTCGACCATTCCTTCGATTTTCTTAGCCACTTTTACCGTTTCTTATTTCATTACAATTGTTGTAATTAATTATGTCAAAGGCGGAGAATGTTAGAATTTAAATTCTTTCTACACAATTATTATTTACAAGTTTTTATAAAAATTATGACTATGAAAATCAAATTTGATCTAAATTAAAGATAATAAAGAAGGTCAATAAACACTACATACCGATGGAATATTACCGACGATAAAAATACCAATCAGCAACAAAAAATCAATTCCCGTCGGTAAAGTTGTTGGAAAAAATTACATTTAGTGACGAACACATTTTTGTCGGTAAAGATGGAGGTAAATTATCCTGACAAATTTTTCAACAGAATATAGTGATGAAATAGCTATTTCCCTCTGTAAGTTTGTTAGGAATGCTTGATGGAAAAAATAAGATTTGCGGTGTACCGATGGGACTAAATTTTGTCGGTGATTTACCGACGGAAGAGTTATTCCATCGGTAAAATTAAAACCTAAATGTCATCATTAGCTTCGGCTTTATCATTTTTAATAAATAAAAAATGACGACGTTTGATGTTAAGCATTTAACCTACCCACGAAACCCATCCCCCATCATCGATGCTCATTTTCTCCTCTCTTTCGTTTTCTCTTCTGTCGCCGGTTCTCTATCACCGTCGTCGTCCATATGTGCTTCAATTCCCTTCTCTCCATCCATCTTCTTCCTTCTGTTTCCATCTTCTTCCTTCGCATTCTTTGATTCCCTTCTGTGTCTTCTTTCTACCTCTTCGCATGCTTCAATTTCCTTCTTCTTTCGTGTGCTTCCATTCCCTTCTTCCTTTTGTGTCTTCATTTAATCACCGCTTGAGGTAAGTGGTTTTCTTTTTTACTGGGTTTTATGTACTGCTTTGATCATTTGGGTTTTTGTTTGTGGTTTGACTGTATGGGTAATCATCAATTTATGTTTTTTACTGGGTTGAGGTATTAGTTTAATCATCAATTGAGTCACAAAATCCATACATTGATATTTTTGTAATGCATTATGCTTAGATTATGGTATAAGCATCGGCTATAGTTAGATTACATTTTTGTGATAGATTGGCAATCATCAGTTTTCTTATTTAAAAACAAAGTTTTGGTTAGGAGATAAGAACATATAACTAATGAAAGCAATTATAGCATCTTGATATAAGGCGAAAGCAACTTTTGAGAGAAAAAAGATTTTCAATCAAAATTATAGCATTTTGATATAAGTTGTCAAAATAAGGAAAAAATTAACTCTAACAAAATTTCATGTTAATGATGGTGAATCAACAAATTGAACCGTGTTTAAGCATCGAGCTGTGATTTGGTTGAGGATATAAACATTATATTATCATTTCATTAATAATTTAATATTATGTTGTGATTTGGATGAGCATTTGAATTTGATATTGTGATTTTGTTAAGAATTTGAAAATTATTTTGTGATTTCAAAATTGATGATTTGAACATTATATTGTAATTTGGTTGATAATTTGTCTAAGAAGATGAACCAATAAATGTTGTCTAAAAAGGTGAAGGTTTATATGTATCAGTACAAATAAAAGATACCCATCATTGAGTAAACAATTGAGAGATTGAGTGTCTAGTGACTCTGAAATTTCTCACCATTTGAAAAATCCTCAAGCAATTGGATGCTTTTGAAGCTTATTTTGGTATAAGTACTGCTTAGGCTTAAGTTATACTAAATCTCACTATATCGAGTTTTTAACCTTATATGATTTTTGGGATTTTTTTGTAATTACCCGTGTATCATTTGATGATTTTTTTGTTCTCATCAATGAAATACAAATATTTTATTTCTTTTGAAAAATGACATCATAGATAAAGACAGGGGCTTATTTAGAACTTTTGTGAAATATTAAAGTGTAATGCAAACCTTTAGTATCATAAACATTGGTAGGTAGTTTTCTTTATTATGTTTTATAAGATTACATACTTTACAAAATATACTTTTCTGTTATTTGTGGTAAATGTGTATATTAATGGATCATTATTTTCTCTATCTAGTTATAAATTTTCATATTAGGTATCTATTACCCATAACAAAGGCAAGTGTACCTTTCGTTAGCAAATAATATAGTAGTAAGTAGGAGTTGATCCCTCAAGGAAATGGTATGAATTAGAAAACCTAAAACTACTAACTAGGAAATAAATAAAAGAATGGATTTTGATTAAAGTAATTGAAATAAAATAAAACCTAAATAGGTAGATAAGAGAATAAGTGGTAAGACCATTGACCAAAAGAGAATTCCATATAATATCAAAATTTAGACAATTACTTCACTTATTATGAATTTTTATTTTATGATTCGATTAACCTATAATGGATATGTTAATGTTGGGACCCAATCTCGAGACCGGACCCCAACCGAAAGGACGGAACACAGAAACGAAAACGAAGCAGTGGAAAGCGAACGAAGCTAAAATCGAATTCGAAAGAACATAACATATTGGAGGCAAAACAAAACAAAGCGAACAAACAGTTCAAAACGAACTGAAACAAATTTTCCGACATCCGTAGCGTATCTTCGAAAACTATCGCTTCGCGTTGGAAACCCTAAGACTAAACCAAATCCGAAAGTTGGTATAATTTTTTTTCTTATTTCTTTCATCTTTGCTCAATCTTGTACAAATCAAAACAATATCATTTCCCCATTTGGAAATTTATCCTCAATCAAAACTCAATTCATACAATTCTTAATCATACTATATCTCAATATCATCTTTAAC
>JANZLC010000006.1:27097231-27124156 GCA_026413385.1 Erythroxylum gracilipes
CGCCGAACAGCTGTGTAAGGGCGCCTGTGGGGTGGGTCCCACAGGCGCCTGACATCTTCTCTCTCTGTTTCAAAATTCTTGCTCAAACGACGTTTTATGACCATTAAACACCATAAGACACCGTTATCTTCGACAGAGGATTTGAGCTCTACCATGCATATTTACTTATAAAGTAAGCTTCCTTACTCTTTCTTTGGGCCTCTAAACAGCTAAAAGGTTCGTGTATCATATCAGTTCTGTTCTGTTTAAATAATATTTCCTTGGGATTAATTCTAAAAGATAAAAGGCACTGCTTTTGCCCTGCGATGACATTTATGGTGAGAAGGCTTGTAGAAATGCCTTTACAGATTGGGCTACAAATATCTCATGGGCATAGCAAGTCCAACTTGAATAAACTAAATAGAAGTCAAACTCGTCACATGTAGTACAATGAAGACTTGATTCATTTCCATATTCCTAAGGCAATTCCAGGTTTGTGACTAATTGGCTGCAGATTTTCCTATCCCTTATTGTTATAGCACTAGCTCCTCCCACGGGGATCTTGTAATCCTTTTTTTTTTTTTTTTGCTTTACCTTAATTATGTCAATTTAGGTTAAGGTTGGTGAAAGGAAGACCACACATGAACTTTCGTTCGTGCCCTCGGGATTGAAAGTTGAGTCCTAATCTCAATCCCACATGGCAGCAAGTTCCGAATAATGTTGGCGATATTTGCTCATATATTGTATTCTTTGGGTCTTTCGATTGAACCATTTTCAAGTTTAACTCATCTTTATCTTGACATCTCCACCGTAGTAAACCAAGCGCCTCTAATCATTCCAGAGCCTTTCAGTACGGAACATCTTATTTAAGTTGCAGGCAGAATTTTAACATTCTATTCTTCTTAAGAGTAGACGGGGCACTCGGGCATTAAAGGGTCTAAGGTGACATATCATAGCTGATAATTATATTTGTTCACGACACATATACACATCATTATACAGAAAAGACACAGAAATGGTTTGTTAAGGTTATGGTGTTACATATTGTTTGGTCTTATTCTGAAATCCAAGTGTGTTAAGAAAAGAATTCTTTCAGAATTTATAATTAATTTTTATCAACGATATAAATTAATAGACATTGAAGCATTTTTTTTTTGTTATAATTATCTATTTTCTTATTTTAGCTAACCACATGTGGCTATCTCCTTAAGTTGCTTCCATCCCACTTAGCCACATGTTTATTAACTACCTCTCATCATGTTCTTAATTTTCATATACTGGAGTTCCATAAATTCAACACAATTTTTTCGCAGATATGATTAGACTATATGTAAAAATGTTTATTATAAGTAATTGATTCTATGTCTTTTGATATAAGGAAAGAGCATGTAATAGTTCTTTATGTTACTATAGTCGACGATGTGCAAAGGAATTCATTAGTTTTTTGAGTCAAAAAAGCACAGGGCTCTCCTGATTTTAAAAATATAAATTTTTAAATCATCCAAAAATAGCTTTGTAATTTAAAAAAATATATAAAATTGTTATCATTAAACTTTTATTAAAAAGAACTAATGCAACGAACACAAGACTGATGATAAATTGATAATATATCTCACGTGCGATATAAAATTGCAACTTGTGAGTCAATAGGCTTCTTTTTAATATATAATAAATATGTTATGAATTGTTTATTGAAAAATTAGTTCAGAATATTTCAATTAAACATGCAAGTATAAAAGAAAATTTACTTATGGATATGATTCTGATTCGTTCATTTTAAATATCTCGCAAGAAGAAAATAGGGCATACATGATAAGTTTTAATGGGAACACAAAAGGATTACTTCACATTTGAAGCACGTATATGTAAAGAAGATCTGTTATATCATGGTTGTGATAAAGCGTTGTTTAAACATATAATCACTATATATTAATTGATAACTATTCAACCAGATGTAGAGTTATTTAGTTATTGAAGGACTAAATATTAATTTGTCAAGAAATTTGATATTTATAAGTAATAAACTATAAACCTTTAAGATATCAATGGATCGAACTATTTGTAAATGCAACAAAATTATATGAATCAAGATATATATAAGCAAATTAATATTAAGTTACAATAAGATAATAAAATTACAAACTAAATATTGGAAGAAAGAGGTATTTTCTGTTTTGAGACAAACTTCAACTTTTAAGAATTTTTAAGATTCGCAAAAATAAAATAATTTGCCATGGTTTGATTTATGAATTGTGATAATAAGATTTAAGAGTGGACCTTGACGATAACTGTGATGGTGACCATGATTTAAAATCATGCTCACTTGCCCATGTGCTTGTGCTTGGTGAGTTTGTCACTAAAAGCTATGGATTCGGAGAGGCACTCATCACCTAATTGAAATTGAAATTATCAATTCCAAGTTCATTATTGGCCTTTAAATGACATTTTATTCCCAATATACAAATACTTGTAAATAATTTTTGAATAACTTAACTTTCATTATATTACTAAAAACTTTCTATTACAGATTTTGGGATTGTGGTTCTAGGCTTCTACCATGTTAAAAGATGACCACAATAATTTTTAGACAATTTAAGCAATTGGATGGCTTAAGCTTTAAATAATATTTCTAAACTTAGTATTAATAATAAGAGAGAAAGACGGAAGAGGTTGGTTGATTTTTCCTCGTTATCTGTTGTTAAGTTCCTACCGTCCAATGATCATGCAGCTTCAAGAACAACCTATCGGCCGGGGAACCTACCTACCAAAAATGATAATGACCCAAGGGCACTTTGAATTTTGCCTCCAATGAGCATCAATGTCAAAACTCATCTCCTTGCATAAGCAATTCAGAGGTCATGATTTTGCCACCTTGCCGACACTGCAATGTTCCACACAGGCATTAATTCACTTAAATCTGCATTTCCACATATTGAAACCCTGCTTCGCAGTACAGGCCTCTTCATTCAGACTCAGTATTCTTACGAGATGACTTTGGAGGAGTTAATACTTATTGATGTGGTACAATGTGGCACCAAATACTAATGCGCCAGAGTGAAAAGGTAAGACGCTCAAGAGAATGGAAAGAGGAAAGAAACCCCAGAGGAGAGCTTCATTGATGCTGCTGCCCATGAGAATAATTTACACCATCAAAAGAGAAAGGAAACGACAAGCATTGAATGGAAATTGGTGAGAGACGAGAGAGAGATCGGATAAATATCATTTATAATTTTCTTGCTTTTACAAAAGTCGACCCTAATACTGATCAGATACTATCACCAAGAGGTGCACAAAAATACAACGATGCAAGTTCTAACAAGAAGCCAATATAGACGATCCTGTTCAGATTTTCGTCAGAAATACAGCTTATACATAGAGATTTAGTCTTAATTTACACTTTTTGGTGTGGTGGATTCTGTCATCGTTACGGGCTGCTTAGGGACGAGTTTCATTAGCGCAAGACCTATAAGCTAAAGTACAGTACTCGTTAAAAAGAAAAAGAAAAAAGACAAGGAATTCCTAGTAAACGGGGACTCGATCCGCTCTTTTCAGCTAGCTAGAACAACCCAGTACTGTCCTCTATCGACATGTGAATTAGATCGTCTTGAGTCTGGGCTGCATTTTCATCAAGCAACCATTTCTCCAACAATGAGAAAGGGACATGCGCCTCCATGCTTGGCTTGCTTTCGTCTTGGAAGAGGCCATTTTCTGGGGTAAAATTACCATTTTCATCCATGGATTGAGAGGCTTCAGAATTGGAAGAGTTGAAGCTGAAGAGAGAGTCGAAGCCCTCGTGAGTGTTTGCAGTTGCACTAAGTATCCCATCGCTAGAGCAGGAATAGGCGCCCAGGGTGTTGTTGAAAGAACTTTGAGAGGCGTCCGAGTTAGTTTGCCCCGGTTTTTGTGGATTTTTCATCCAGTTCTCAAGCAATCTTGCTATGTTGTCAGCGCTGGACGCATAAGAAGAAGCCTGTGATTGAAATTGTAATATATTGTGAGGCTCATAATCATCGGTGACAGATGACTTTGAGTCAGGTAATGAGCTGGTTTTGTCAAGAGACAAAGCCTCACAAAGGGCTTGTTTAGCCAAGCGAATATCTGTTTGAAGCCTTCTCTCCCACTGGCCCTTTGCCTGTGAAGCAGAGAACCCGTCTTCACTTTGGCCATCTTGAAGCTTTTTCATCTTCTTTTTCAAGTGAGTGTTCCAGTAATTTTTTATGTCATTGTCTGTTCTTTGCGGAAGATATGAGGCTATGGCCGCCCATCTTCATAGAAAAAAAAGAAAAACCCTTAATTACTCTCAATACTGTGTAACCTTGCTTCCGTCCCAATGAACATTAAAGAAATGGACAACTATTTACTGTCACAGAATCTTACTCTCTTATGTGTATGTAATTTTCTCCATTGGGTTTAGAAGACCTTGATGATTAGCAACCGTAATTTGGAAATCAACTCTCAGAGAAGAGACAGAGATGATTTTACCTGTTGCCCAAAAGAGCTTGGAGATGGATAATCATCTTCTCTTCATGATCAGTGAAGTTTCCACGCTTAATTCCTGGCCGGAGATAATTAGTCCATCTAAGCCGGCAACTTTTGCTGCATCTAAGCAAACCTGAAGAGATTGAAGTGCATAAAGTGAGAAGTTGAGAAAATTGTGGATTAAAGTGGAGCGTGTCGAGAAACAAATGTAACCCTACATCTGTGCTAATGCCTGAAAGAAAATGAAAAGATAAAATCAAGGCGGCAGTTCAAACTATAAAGCGGTGCAGTGCAATAAATACACCAATTTAATGGCTAAACCAACCAAAAGTAAAGCAAAAACCCAGAAAGAAAATTAGAAGACTAATAAGTAATAACAATTAATATGCAGAAGATAATGTTTTCAAAAACTCTCAATCATGAAAGAAGGAAAGCCAACTGAGGAACTCGAGTCCGCACCTGTATTAGCAGGAACTGATCTCCAATTCCCAGGTCCATGTTCTTGAATGTAAGATACCAAGATAATATCCTCTTCTGGTGTCCATGGACCTTTCTTCACACCAATCTTGTCACAGCAAGGTGGTTTTGACATATTATCCAGCTCTATTTTGGAAGTTGATGAATGATCACCAGAGGTTATTGTAGGTAGCTAGATATATGTATTGTGTAAAGGGAATCCAATCTCTTGCCTTTTCTCTTTGAAATGCAGACACAAACGTCCAAGGGAAGGCTACGGCTTGTTTATATATATAGGGGAGAGACCATGGAGAAGTTTACGCTGACCATACCATACGAGAGGTAAAAGGGTTAGATTCTAAATAGCCGAAACAGACAGCATAGCAAAGAGCATTTACTCATTTGCTCGCCAAAGGTCAGCTATAATGCTTAACCTCTCTCTCTCTCTCTCTCCCGTGTGCATTCATTATGGGCATCATTGAGGTGGCACCGCAAAGAGAAAGCGCTAATTCACTCTTATCCTCTTTAACGCCTGCGCATCATTCTATGTGGCAGTAGAAAGTAAATTTCTTTTTTATTTTTTAGAATTTTAAGAGAAAATTATATTATCAAAAGTGAAACACTACACTGTAAAATCCGACAACGGCAAAATAAAGGAGTACAACCACAAAAAAACTTCTCAAACCTGAAAGCTCACACCAGCTACAAATTCCAGCGACCTCTCATAGCTGTACTTACACATTCATGCTTCCCATGGGTCATAATAACCTTCCGAATCAAATTGACAATACAATCTGCTAGCTCATACTTGTAGTGTTCTTCATATTTGTACTATTGACGGTTCCTCTCTTTTCAAAGATTATAAATCACCATATGAAAAACGGTCCTCAACAATAGGCCATCTGTCCGGTCTCGACTAGATTCTTGCATAACTACTGCCAGCACCTCACTCCATTAATAAGAGGAGGGAATTCTTCCCAATAAAAGCATAATCCTACTCTATACCGATTTCGAGTAAACACATTCAAAAAATAAATGATCTCTACTCTCATTAGCTAACTTACATAAAACACATACATAATACACAAATAGGATCAAAAGAACCAAACATTTTGGCCTGTATTTTTACGGATGTTGGTGATTATATCAAGGGATATGAACCTATTGATCCTTTTGATATGTTTATAATCTTGGTGTGTCTTTAACTCTCTTTCATGTATATATGATGATTTTAACCAACATACTATCACTTAGTTTGTAACAGATTTCACTTCCTGTCACGATCGAAAATTGACTTGTGATGATATTTGCAGACGACTCATTTTCTCCGTCTGTTCGTTCGTTTGTTCGTTTGTTTGTGGATGGAGATAATGAAATAAAATTTTTACTACTTGTTTGTGTTAGCCAATTAAGCACGCTATTCTCTTGAAATTGAGGGTTTGAACTCCTACTTGATCCTCTTTCCATTTCGTTCTGAAAATGTACGCCTTTGGACTTGTATAAGAAAAAAATCATGATTTAATTTTAAAAACAATTTCTACATAACGATATTTCAAAAAATTGCAGTGCCACATTTTCTCTAGAAAGTAGAAACAGTAAAACTTTAGAAGTTTGTAGTTCCTTTTCAAGTATTAAAAGTACATAAAAGATCAAGTTGAATAAAAATAAGATGCATAGGATAAAGAGATATACATTTTAGTGTTCCTTTGCAATGATTACTGTAACCTTCAATAAACATATTATGTGGACTAAATGTAGTTTTAAATCTTCAATTAAAAATTTGTTTGAATAGCTTTAGTAGTATGACTTTATTAATTAGAACTCAATAAGTATTTAAGCCTCGAAATTTCATCAAACTTTAAAATAATTACGGGCAATGATAAGAAAACAATATCATCAGTAAGAGGTGATGTAAGTTTCTTAATTAGTTAATTGCACTTAAACAACCAGAGCATAAAGATTAAGGTCGCATTTTTATTAAGGTTAATAAAGTAGTAACTTCCTCGCTTAACATATTTTTCTGAGAAGTGATACTTTTTAAGAAATGAGATCAATTAGAATATGATAAAACAATAATATTGTAAAAATGAGAATAAATTAAAGTTAATTGAACTTAAAACGATATTGATATAATGATTTTTAGAAAAATGAAGTATAAAATTTGGTATTAATTGAATCGCATCTACATTAATGTGTATAACCTTGCAACTCAAGAATGTGCAAGTGCTAGCTCTATGTCTAAACATATACGTTTATTTGGAGAGGTGACATAATTGAAGTACGACATATTTGAAAATGTGTGTATAAGTATGATACATTAGCGTGTGATCTTAGTGAAATGTTTAAATGCCAATTCATTCTAGACTAAGTTCACAATTTATCCCGTTATTGTAAATTGTGTTAAAGTAGTGCCACTTTCCTCATTTCATTTCTGAAAGAGAGAAAGTGCTTCAAGTTCCAATATTCTGTACATTTCCTCTAGAAAAAAACAAAACATTTGACATTTTTGGCTTTGAAAGAGTAAGAAACGCTGAACTGGGTGTCCTATTAGGGGCGAAGAAGAATGGTAGGCGCCATCCGCCTCCGGCTAATAGTTTATTCACGAGAAAGCATACCCTCATCATATGCAAATTGGAAAGAGGTTTAATGATGACCGAAGTTAAATATATAGATCTTTAGCTTATCCTTAAATTTTTCTTGGTTTGATTTTTTGGATATGTAATGTACTTTAGAATTAATTATTTTACTTATTGTAAATACAGCAGTGTAATACCTAGTACACTCGCATAATATATGCAGATAAGGGAATGGAAGCTTTGCTGTGTTTTATCAAATGATTAATGGACCATGTTTTATCGTTTCCACATTATATTACATGTAATACGTCCATGCAATTAACAATTCGTAAACTATATGTTGATGTTATAATTGTTTCTATCGATTTTTCATATAGATAAGAGAAATATTTAACTCTGATAGTTATGCATGTTTGTTAATGGTATCATCTTTAGGCCATTTGAACTCTAAAATCTTTGGTTGGTAATTTACCCATTCGGCTTGCATTATTTATAAATGACTCGAATTTTTTGTCAGATTGAAGTTTGATCACATACAATTCCATTGATTTTTAAATAAAAATAATTTTATTTTATTTTATTTATTATTTATTTTAGTTAAATTAATATGAATTAAATTTGATCAATTTTTTAATTTAAAATTTAATCAATTCTAATTTCAAATGTTAATTTAAAATGGATGAGAGGGGTTAAATTGCCATCCCAAAGGTTATTGAAATTAAATTCAACTAAATTTAGTAAAAGTTTATGGGTATAAATCCGTAGTCTCAAGTTAAAGAAAAAACAAACACCAAATGCCTACATAAATACTTTTGCATGGGGTATCTACTTATATTGTTTGCATTCTGTTGAAGGCTGTGGGACATCAAAATTGATACCTTATACAAAGTTTAAATGAAAAATACAATTCCTTAATTTCTTTACATTCTATAACCAGAATTTAAGAAGCTTTAATAAGAACTTGACCATAAATTCATAATCAACTCCAAATTCCACTAGACCAATTCAATATAAACTGTTGAGAAGCAAAGTCAAACTGCCAATAAACTAAATCCTTGTAGAATTTTATTCTAGAGGGCTTCGAGTTAGCACAATTACAACCAATGAAAAGAAACTTTAAGGCAACGCTACTTTGATAATTACTGGTTAGATGATAATGCTCATTGATGTGTAGCAGATGTTGAAAGTATATTTATACATTAATGACGGAGGAGTCACAATTTGCACTTTGATTCCAAGCTATTAAGATATAGTTAAATATATCTTATTATTTAATTTTGGACATTATTTGGTAATTAGCCCGGTTGTGTTTTTGTGAGACTCTTCCAAGACAAGTTTGATAAGGTTTAATCCTAATTAGATGGGATTTAAATAGACAACATATTTTTGGGATAATGGCTATCCAAGGATTCAAATTTTCTAGGAATATTGAATGGACTATGGCAGATGTAATATGGTCGGGTTTGTCGTGTATAGGGGGCCCAATGTTGTCATTTTTGGAAAGGAAAAATGACAAATATTAGATGACTTGGCAACTGGGATTTCAGGGCTGATTTTCAATAATGTTTAGTAGTTGTTTATGTGAAGATAAAACTTTATATACTGCAAAAGTTTTTTGTTAGATGACATAACCTAGGTTGTATTGTTTTTAGCTATATTTTCTAATGAATCACAAACATAGGCTGTTTTGTTGGTGCTGTATTTTTCTTTGGTTGTGTTATCGTTAATTGTAGTTGTGCAACAACTGTTATCTTCTTTCTGGGCTTTTTTGACTCATGACTTTCTGCAACTAGATATTCTTCTACTATTCAACGACAATTGAGGGTGTTCTCTAGCAGTTTTGCAGCTGATTTATTTTCTGGTTTATGTACTTTTTCTACGTTGCTATTCTCCATCCTTTGTATGGCTTTTGGTGAACTAATTGGATGTTGATTGTGTGGCTATTGATGGTGGAAGTGATGTTCAAAAATTTCAACTGCTGAACATGACAGTATTATTGGCGAATAACTTTCCGATCTGTCATTGAAAGAGTTGAATTAATTAGGAAAGTTGTTTTTCTTATCTTAAGTGTATTCGTCTATGTTCTTTATCACTTTTAATCGATTGAGTTGTTAGTTTATTATCTTTATCGTTAAAAGTTGTTGAGAAAATTCTCTGTTGAGATTAGCATAAATTGGTCATGTTATTGGGTGTGAGTTACTTTTACAGGTTGTGAGAACAAGGGATAGTGTCAACGATTGAGTGAATCGGCTCGATAAAGCCTTGTATAAAACTATTATCGTTAGTAAAAATATCAAATTGAGTGAGGGCCCGCAGACATACGCAAAGTGTGCCGATTGTATTAACAAATTTCTGGTGTTGATTTGCATTTTTAAGTTTATTTTTTCTATTTTTAATTGTACTAGAATCGACCGCGAATGAATTAGAAATTTTACAAAATTACATTCTTTCAGATTTTCAGTTGGTATCAAAGCGGATCACCGAAACAGAACTTGGTACAGCAAGTTGGTGCAGATCTACGTTTTGTAAATATGGGTACAAGAGAAGGAGCATCAATTACTAGGCCAACGATGTTGGATGGTTCTAATTATCCTACGTGGAAATCATGATGAGAGTCTTTATTTAGGAACAGGGAACAAAAGTATATAACTCAGTTTCGCATGGCTAGACACATCCAATGATAACTGATGATAAGGAAGAAGTATTACTAAATGATCCATCTGAGTGGACAAGAGCTGAAGAAGAGCACTTAGAAAATCTCAAGCCATGCGTGTCATCTTTAATGCCATTGATGAAGGTCGCTTTTCAATGATATCAGCTTGTGAATCAGCAAAAGAAGCCTGAGACACTTTACAAATTATACATGAGGGATCAAAATCTGTGATATCATCAAAACTTTAGATGTTAGCTGTGGATTTGAAGAGCTAAAGATGGATGAGAGTGAAACCATTGGAGACTTCCATGAGGGACTGCGTGACATAGCAAACCAAGCGCATCAACTCGAGAAGAAATATTCTAATCTAAAACTAATTAAGAAGACGTTAAGATCGTTACCTCAAAGGTTCATATCAAAAATTGTAACAATTGAGAAAGCTCATGATATCAATGAATTGTTGTTAGATAAGGTAATTTGAATTCTTACCAATTTTGAGATGATTTTGTTAAGGGGTAAACAAGAGAGGAGCAAAGGATTGGCATTGCAGGCTAAAATCAGTAAAGTTATGAATGATTTAAGAGATGAATCTGACGAGAATGAGGACTTACTATTATTGACGAGAAATTCTAGTAAGTGGTTGAAGAAAGTGCAAAAGGAGAGATCCGAGTTTAGGCAAAATAGTGGGAGTTCAACGAACAACAACTTCAAACAATAAGCTAAAATTCAAAATGGTGAAAGAAAAGTGAAGAAAATTAAATGTCATGAATGTCAAGGCTTCGAATATGTGCAAGCGGAATGTGCTAACACCTTGAAGAAGAAAAAAATGGAAGTCCTATACCAACATTTAGAGTAAGAATGAATTTGAAAGTAATAGTGAAGAGAAATTTATGAGCAATGTTGTGTTGGTTGCTTTATACAACAAAAATCTAGTTGCTTGCTTAACAGTAACCAAGAAGGAAGAAACTGATGATCAAACTGTGGTTAAATCAATCTTGTATTTCATAAAAATTGGGGGCAATATAATCCTTACGCAAGGGCCACCCTATCCAAATTTTCGGCATTAAGATATTGTTTATCAAATTTCAAAAAAAATGTGGATGAATCAATTCAAAGTTTAATTTCAGATCATGACAATGATGACAATGATTCAGAAAACAAAGATGAGGATATTTACAAAGCTTATGAATTAATGTATGCAAAGTGGGTGAAAGCATGTGAGAAGAATGAAAAGTTAAAGAAGGAAAACTCTACTATGAAGAACATCATTCAAGATCTAGAGAAGAAATTATTATCTACAATAGATGAGTTGAATGAAACAAAGCTGAAGTTGGTTAGCACAAAAAAAGGATAAGAATGTTAAATGGAGGTACTAAAAAGTAAGAAAAGTTGCTGGAAATCGATAAGATCAAGGGAGATCTCCAAGTTATTGGCTACAAGGTTGAATGTTCTAAGACGAATGATGAAAATAATGATACAATCAAACCTATCCAAAGAGAAATCACAAGGAAGAATCAGAGGTTCATTCCTACATGTTATTTTTGTGGAGTTATTAGGCACGTAAGACTAAGATGTTACAAGTTGTCACAAATGTTATTTCAAAGGACCCAAAATCAAAAATCTACACACTCCTCACCAAATTTCCATCAGCAGCCTATGATATTGAGGCACACTTGGGTTAAAAAGAGTCAATTGCAAACTCTCGTAGTTCTTAAATATATGAAGGCTACTTTTCATAACGGTTGGTATTTTGAAGTTGATCATTAGTAGAGAAACACTATGCGTGGATGGATTGCCACACCTCGAGAGTGTGCTTCACGTTAATGGATTAAAAGACAATTTGGTAAGTATAAGCCAACTTTGTAATGATGGTTTATTGGTTAAATTTACAAATGATGGATGCAGGGTGTTAACCGCATAAGGAGGATGCCTTGTGACTGGGAGACGATCAATAGACAATTGTTATATATTGCAAGTCATTGTCACTCATAAATCAGCCTCATATAATGACAATATAGATCTATGGCATCAAAGGCCAGGGCACGTTAATTATGAGCTTATTAGCAAGTTAAAGAAATTAGAATCTGTGAGAGGTTTGCCTACAATGACCAAAGAAGATAAGAAGATATGTAATGCATGTCAAATGGGTAAACAAATGAGAGTGCCACATAAAAAGGTTAGCCACATTACTTCCTCATGTATTTTGGAATTAATTCACATGGACTTGATTGGTCAAACGTAACATGCTAGCATTGGTGGAATGCGATACTTTTTAACTTGTGAGAATGATTATTCTAGATACACTTGGGTATCATTTTTGAAAGAGAAATCAGATGCTTTTAAGGATTTTAGAAGCCTATATGTGCAGGTTATGAATTTGAAAAATATGACAGTGTTGAGGATCAGATCAGATCACAGAAGGGAATTTGAGAATGTAAGCTTCAACAATTTCTGTGACAAATATGGTATCATACAAGAATTTTCAGCACCTAAAACTTCACAACAAAATAGAGTTGTAGAGAGGAAGAATCGAATTCTTCAAGAAATGGCTAGATCTTTATTAAATGGAAGAAATATATCAATGCAATTTTGGCCAGAGGCAATGAACACGACATGCTACATATGCAACAGAGTTCATCTTAGAAATATCTTGAACAAGACATCTTATGAACTATGAAAGGGAAAGAAACCAGATATAAGCTACTTTCAAGTTTTTGGCAGTAAATGCTATATTCTTAGAGATTGGGAACAACTCAGAAAATTCAAAAGCAAGAGTGATGAAGGGATCTTCATTGGCTATTCAACCCACAGTAAAGCTTGTTCAATAAAAGAACCAAGAAAGTGTTAGAGTCCATAAATGTTATAATAGAGATGTCTCAAATAAATGATAAAGTGGCAAAAGAAAATTCACAAAACTAGCCTTATGGACTAACTCAAACAAGTAACGAGACAAGAACCAAAAAAGTTAGTTGCTACCGATGAAGAAATTGTGGAAACAGAAGAGCTGTCAGTGGTTTCAATAGAAGCATTATTGGTAGTCTACTGTATTTAACTGCAAGTAGATCGGATATATGTTATAGCATCGGAGTATGTGCTCGCTATCAAACCAACCTAAAACAAACACACTTAATAGTGGTTAAGAGGATTATTAGTATGTTAACGGTACTTTTGAATTTGAGATTTGGTATACATATGACTCTACGTCTTATCTAGTAGGATACAGTGATGCGAATTGGACTAAAAATTTAGACAATCAGAAAAGCACTTTAAGGGGTTGTTTCTTCTTAGATAACAATTTGATTTCATAGTACAATAAAAGGTATAATTTTATTTCACTGTCAATTGTAGGAGAAGAATATAATGCTATAGGTAGTTTTTGTTCGCAACTTCTTTAGATAAAACATATGTTAGAAGATTATGGAATCGATCAGGGTGTGTTGATAATCCTATGTGATAACAAAAGTGTTATATACATCTCAAAGAATCTAGTTCAACATTCAAGAACGAAACACATCAACTTTAAGTATCACTTTATCCGAGAGCTGGTGGAGAACAAAATAGCTACTCTTTCATACTAAATATAGAAAAATAATTGGTGGATATCTTTACAAGACCTTTTGACTCAGTTAGGTTTTGATGTACATTTTATTATTCAAAAAAGGGGGAAATTCGAAAGGGGAATAAAAATCCCTAATTTCTCTTCTTCTTTTTATGTTGCTGCCCACCGAAATTACCTTCTCTCCTTTCTTCCTTTTTGCAATTTGGTTTGTTTTTTTGGCTCCATAGTTAGTCAATTTGTCTTCCCCCTTCACGAAATCTCACCTTTCTTTCATCTTTTTGGGTTTCTCTCTTCATCGACAACACCCACTTCCTTCTCATTGGGTTATTCAGTTTTTGAAGGTAAGATCAATAAGCCTAAAGGTATTTCTTCGTCCTTTGGTGTGGAACAATCACGGCCGACAACCATTCCCTCCACCGTCATCCCTACCCTACACTCTAGTCGGCTTCAACAACATCCATCATGTGAAAGAACAATTATTAGTGTTGGATCTTCATCAAAGGTGCTTACTGACATTCCTAACCCCTCCTCTGTTTGGGAATAGTAGTCGAAACAAGATGATGTCGTGCGTGTGCTATTTTTTATGGTAAAGAGCCCTGATTCTGATTCAGAAGAAGCTTCAATTGAAACTATTGTTCCCAACTCTACCATTATGCCGCCATCGAATGTTCCTATTACTGCTCCTTAAAAATTGATAAAGAAACTGGGTCAAAAATTAGTCTGACCACCACGTCAAGGCCCTCCAGTCACAATGTCGGTAAATGATGTTATGTCCTATAAGTTCTACACTTTCACTTCAGCACATAAATAGGACACTATGGCAAACATTGGGTTAGTTCTTGATCATTCTATTAACTTCGATGAATTTCAGCGGTTTCGTTTAGATGTTTTGTTATCTAAAAGAAACCTATTACAAGCTACCTTGTTACCACAACACTTTGATTCTAATTTGGCAAAAGAGTTTTACTATAATTTGGATAAAGATCTCTTGACCAAATTTGATGTATGCTATCAACTGACATATGTGAGAGATAAACTGATTTAATTTGATCATGATAGAATGAATTTATTTTTGGGGGTTTGATAATTACTTGGTAATCTTGGGTATAGTGTTGATTGGAATGTATCAAATGATATGATTGCTACTGTGTTAACCGGAGGAAGATTAAATGCTTAACTATCTAGCAAAGCTTTCTTTGGTTTTTAGATGCTTCCTTATTGTACTTTTTGACATCTTTTTTCCCAAGGGGGAGAACACTACGTCGAAACATCCTTTTTTGATTTGTTTGACTTTTTTGAACTTAGACATTTGTATTTTTGGATAATTGATTACGTTTGAATCTTGTTGACTGATTAAGGGGGAATTCTCTTATGTTTTGTGAATTCAATGCTATATGTCCAATTATCTCATTTATGGGGAGTTTCAAATGTTGGATCCTAATTTTTCTAAATTGCTTCTTAATTGTTTAATTGGTTATTTATGTTTTGTTGTTTGTTTAATTATTTATTTTTAGAATTGGGTCTCAAATATGTGACAAATAATGCTAAAAAGGGAGAGATTGTTAAGATATAGGTGATTATATCTTATTATTTAGTTTTAGACATTATTAGATAATTGGATCTAGTTGTGTTTATGTGGGACTCTTCCAAGATAAGTTTGATAAAGTTTAATCCTAATTGGATGGGATTTAAATAGACAATATATTTTTGAGATAATGGCTATCTAAGGATTCAAATTTTCAGGAAATTTTGAATGGACTATAAAAAATGTAATATGGTTGGGTTCCACGTGTATAGTGGGCTCAATGTTGTCATTCTTGGAAAGGAAGAATGACATATATTGGATGACTTGGCAGCTGGGACTTCAAGGTTGATTTTTGATAATCTTTAGTAGTTATTTGTGTGAAGATAAAATTCTATCTGCTACAAAGTGTTTTGTCAGATCATGTAACCTAGGTTGTATTGTTTTTAGCTATATTTTCTGGTGGATCACGAACATAGGCTATTTTGTTGGTGCTACAATTTTCTTTGGTTGTGTTGTCGTTAATTGTGGGTGTGTAGCAACTGTTATTTTCTTTCTGGGCTTTTACATGTTTTTGGTTGGGTGATTAGTGGCTTTCTACAGTTGGATATTCTTCTACTATTCATTGATAATTAAGGGTGTTCTTTAGGATTTGTGCAGTTGATTTATTTTTTGGTTTATGTACTCTTTCTGTGTTGTTGTTCTTCATCCTTTGTATGGCTTTTGGTGAACTAATTGGATGCTAATTGTGTGGCTGTCGATGGTGGAATTGGTGTCCGAAAATTTCAGCAGCTGAATACGATAGTACTATTGGTGAACAACTCTCTGTTCTTTCATTGAAGGAGTTGAATTAACTACGGAAGTTGTTTTTATTATCTCAAGTGTATTCTCATATGTTCTTTATTATTTTTAATCACTTGAGTTGTTTGTTTATTATCTTTATCGTTAAAGTTGTTGAGAAAATCCTCTATTGAGGTTAGTACGAGTCGATTGTCTTATTGGATGTGAATTACTTTTACGAGTTATGAGAGCGAGAGATAGTGTCAAGAGTTGAGTGAGTAAACTCGATAAATCCTCGTATAAAACTATTGCTGTTAGTGAAAGTATGAAGATGAGTGAGGGCCCCGCAGACGTAGACAAAGTATTTCAAACTGCGTTAACAAATTTCTGGTGTTGATTTGCATTTGTGTGTTTAATGTTTCTAGTTTTGATTGTGCTAGAATCAACTGTGGATGAATCAGATACTTTGTGAAATTACATTCTTTCATATTTTTACTAGCATGCATACGTGTGATACAACGTTTATGATATAGTTTGAATTTATGTTTGATGTGGTGGCAATTGCAGCCTACAAAGTATGATCAATAAATGTGAGATAGAGAAAGAGAGGGAACATGAATTATTAAATATGATTGAATATTAGAGCTTAAAATATAACTAACTAAAACTACTTATTTTAAGAGTTCGATTTCTCTCCATCTTAATGTGGAAAATGAGTTAACTTGAAGTAAAGTGGTAATCTTGTATAGTATACATATATGACCGTACCTTCTACAGAAAGGTTATTTAGGAAAAATAAAAGTCTTATTTGGACATGAATTGGTCATCTTTTAGTAATATGAGTCTCTACATAAATTTAGGGCAAGTCTTTTGCATAGAAGATGAAAAAGAAGACTTAAGCAATGAAGTAAGATAAAACACATTTAACTCAATGCTATTCAATTATGATAAATCTTTATAATGATTAAGTCACTTGTATTTAAATAAATATAAGGGATGTTTTTGTATAGATTATGAAATAATTCTTACGACTAAGTCCGAGCTTAAATATTGCATTTGTATATGGCAATTTAAATACATGATAATGCTCAAATCATCAGTTTCAAGCTATTAAAAGGAAATAGTGGACAAATATTTGTTGGCAACAAAAAAATTGTGAAAAATTGTTATTGCAATTGTAATTTTGAAATATTTTTTAGATTCCTAACTTTCGTGTTATAACTTATGAGTTTCAGTTATTGTTTTCTGATATTAGTTCCAATCAAGTCTCTGTTACTCCAATGAATGTTGTATTTAATTAGTATATATTACTATAGTTATCTTTAGAGAAAACTTATGTAGAACATGTCGCTAATTCTTTGAAGGTATGTACATTATTGGTGTATATCTGATAATCAATCGGTTGGTTGTAATTTAATGACATAATTATTAGTCATTATTTATCTTATACATATTCAGATGTATATGATAAAGTTCATGAATATACATTGCAAATAAAACTATGATGATATCATAATTATAAAATTTATATTGTATTTATGTATTATCCATAATGTTCCTTGTCATTATTTTATTAAAAGTAGACATTAATATAGCATAAGAAAACTACGACATATTATATTTATTCCTTATGAAAAAAGTATCTAAACTCATAAACTAAACAAGTGAGTGCTTGTCAGATATTAATTTCATTGAAATGACTTTATATGAAAATTCTATTTGAAATATTACTTATATTTTTATGAAAATTCTCATTATGATGATAATATAAGTGATCATTTGACCTAAGATTTCTAAAGTATATAGTATATGAGTTGTTATGTTTCAATACTACTTATAACTTATTTTAATCATGGATAGCTTTAATGGTAATCATTGGATATAGTATGAATTATATAGAGACAATTGATTTATCAATATATAATTCAATACCTTAAAGTGATTAGGAGGAATGCTCCATTATTCTTAATTAGTATATATTCAAAAAATCTTTAGCTAAGGTGAAATGACAATGTGAAAATAGTTTTTAAATATCATTAATTGAATCAATTGTTAATGGCATAGACATTAATTTTATACCCTATGTCGAAATGAAACATTTTATGATGGCAACATTCCTAAATATTTGGGTTTAGATGATAATCTTGATTTACAGATATAAATTATTTAATCAGATAATTAAAGATAAATTAAAAGAGTATAGTTTATCTAATCCTAAATATGATTAAGATTATAATTTGTATATATTGCCAACATATTGAGGAACTTAATGGGTCTTACACAAAGAATAGGTTGAAGAGAGAAAATGTGTTTTGATCAAGTTGGACTTTATTGTAAAATTTAAGAAATTTTATAATTAAATACGAGATATTTAATAAATAAGATGAATATTAGATATTGGATCTTATTTGAGCATAATTAATATTTAATTACAATTAATTTTAATTAAAATTAAAATTTTAATTGATAGGTTTAATTATTTTAGCTATTTAATTGAAATAAATTATAATTTCAAATAGGATTAGCTCCAAGAGTTTTAGCACTTCTTACCTAACCATCTCTGCAATAATAGTAACACATGTTGTGGATATCATTAAAGACCAGATACATATGTTGCTATAGTGGTTGAGATGAATTATCTTCAAAAACGGTTCAAGAGAAATGATAAGAAAACTATCAAGTTTCACAATAAGATAAGAATTATGATTTATGCTTAATTATGTTTTGTGTACTAGTCATGTTATAAAATTTTAAGCAATATTGACTTCAGAAAATCATATAAAAAAGTTTTGTATTTATTGTACTGAGCATAATATTTGATTCCCTCGATCTCTTGACATACATGACTTATTACAAAGATGTTAAATGAAGAATAAATAAAAAAATTATTGATAATAAGAAATTTAAATCAAAACATTGATGAAAATAACAAAACAAATAATGTCAATCCTTATAAATTTGGGCTAATAATAAGAAAATAAGACTATTTTTTCCTGCATAAAACATGGTAGATTTATAAAATAAGTCCGTTAAACTAAATTAGGGAAATATACTTCTAAAATCACCCGAAGACAGGGATTAGTCTTCGAAAAAGCCTTCAAATAGTCTATTTGTAATGCCTAGAAACTGAAACTAAAAAGCAGGCAGCTTATGTTAGATTGTACCAAAAAGTTGTTGCACTTTTAATTTGACAACTTCACAGAAAACATGTAATGCCTACATTGTTATTTAAAATTCTTAATTCCATCTTGCTAGCTATTTATATGGAATGAAGGTTCAAATTCTATCAACTGTGTGTGGCGAAAAATGTACACAGTTAAGGTTTTTAATGTAAAATAGAAATTGTAGTCCTACTAATCAAAATCGCATAGTATGTAGAAAATTCGTAAGTGAAAATCTTAGTGGACAAAGATGTTTCAAGCTCTTTCTACCATTGAACTATTAAAAGGTTTGATAATACTAGTACACTCGATTGGTCAGAGAAATGAAGAAGACAACTGCTCTCCGTAAGGAGAATCTTCTTCATACGAAAAACAAAACCAAAGGTCATAACAATGCATTAGAAAATTATTTTTAATTAGAAAGAAAGAAATTCTTAATTTAATCAGTTCTTATCCTTACATTAGTCTTTTGTACAGAACACAAGTAAATAATGATGTTAACATACATATATGTTTGTTTTGTCGCGTCTACACACTACATTCCCGTTATGCTTAAAAGGCTATCACAATCAAAACCAAAAACTACGTAATTGGTATTGGAGACTGCTCGAATAGGCTCTTTAAATGCTCCCCTTTGAAAATTTCTTCATAAACTCTATCGACTATTGATTAGCCGGAAAAGCTGATATGGACACGTCCAAATCGCTAGATACCAGCCTCTCGCCATGCACGGTGCATCCATTATCTTTGATGTAGATGCAGCAAGCGAAAGATATAAAGTGATGATGTGATTTTTGGAGTTTCTGGTTTAGGATTGGCACTGAAAACAAAAGACAAATGCGACATTATCATTAGAATTATTTCTTTTTCTGATTGTCGACAACCCAATTTCAGAAAACTCGTTATGTAACAACGTAACTTTTAGAGTCCGTTTCAAAGGAGAAACAAATTAAGATGTAAATTTATTGGAACTGGGGGAAGCCAACATAAGTTGCTTTAAATTCCTTTTGAACGTACTTGCATTTGTCAACTCAGAATGTTCTTTTTTACGTTCTTACTGAGCAGATTCGTGGTTTTTGTTGTTCATGTAAGTTTTCTCTTATCAATATGATTCTACAGTATGATGCAAACAGGAAAAAAAAAAAAAAAAAGTGTACTGCTATATATATATATCCACTACTCGCTAAATGCTTTGTTCAGGCCTCAGACTTTAACCTGATCGTCAACTCTTGTATCTTTTTGATCTACACTGTTCGTAAATGGTCACGAAAGCATGTAGGGTCCCTGTACCTGTACGTTATGTTGCACTACAAAACGTTATTTCTTTTTTTTTTAGTAAAACAGAAAGGCTTTATACAGATAATAAAATGTTTTATACTTATTTAAAGATTCCTACACATGAATCTCTTGACAATCAAAAGGGGATCAAATTGAACCTACAGCATTCTTTGCAACCTAATTCCTTTCAGCAATCACATCCTGTTTCTGTACAACCTTCCTATCAAGAAACCTTAGAGAGCTAACTAATCAATACAGAAGCACAAGTTTACCAACAATAATTTCCAACTGCAAGTTCAAGCAACGTTAAAAACAAACCTAATCTACAGTAAACACAATCTAAGGAGAGTAATGTTCTTCGAGTTTCCTTGTTCACTGCTAAATTTGCCCACTCTCACAACGTTATTTCTGTACTTTATGGTAAGGAAACATTAGGCTTATTTCATCATAAGACTTGGGGTACAGTGATGTGTGCTAAAAAGTAGCTCAAATTGATTAGACGGGAAAAAATTATATGGCTCACAATGTGTAATAGTACCCTTCTCTACAGTGATGTGTGTTAAAAAGTACTTCTAATTGTTTAGACGGGAAAAAAGTATATGGCTCACAATGTGTAATAGTGCCCTTCTCTAGAAGAAAAGGAATAGTCGGTCGTAGGTCAATTCAAAATCTAGGATGTAGAGGAGACTGGCTCTACCCTTAATTTTCTTAAATTCTACTATAATCGGGGTTCAGATCTTCTGTCCAATTTTATGGTGTCTTATTGTGTCCAGTGCATCTCAGCCATTTATTTATGTGAGTCCCGCATAGGCTCCACATAAATAAACGTAGAGCCCGCATAAATAAATGGCTGAGATTCACTGGACACAATAAGACACTATAAAACTGGACAGAGGATCTGAACTCCTATAATCGGTGGAAGATTTCCGTGATGTGGTGGAATGTACTCTACCATGAGAAACAATACCTTCCAATTGTAAAAACAATAGAAAAGCAAGGGGAGAAATCATCCAATTGTAAGATAGGCTTGTTCTTGTGGATTGAACAAATATATATATATATATATAAAAAGTGAATGAATAGGTACTCATCTTGACTCGTAATTACCACATTTCGTTTTTTGTTTTTACTGTGAAAGAAATAGCATATTAATAATCATTACACAGGTTTTTGTTAAAACACAACTTAACATGTGAATTAATCTAACATGGGAAAAATGATTGAACAGAAGACTAAGAAGAAGACAAGTTTCAAAGATCATCCTCATTCCTCCAGATAAAGCTCAATGCAATTAATTGGCTTCCCCTAAGAAGTAAGAAATCCATTGTCTTGGTGAGGTCCCACAAAAGTTACTCAAGAGGAAACGTGTATGGCTACAGCAATATCAACGTGGAATTACGATTGGGCTTTGAGTCAGGGGTAAGCCGACCCACCATTCAATTAATACTGGTTTTGGGCCCACTTCTGCCCCTTTTTTTAATTAGTTTAAGCCGACTCACCATTCAATTAATACTGGGTTTGGGCCCACTTCTGCGCTTTTTTTATAATTAATTTAAGGTTCAAATGGTCTTTTAACACGTCAGAATCTAGTCGAACCCACGTGGAATGATCCTTAGCAAGGTCGTTCGTTGACTCTTACAATGATGCTCTCCTATTGCTGTTCTTGTTTTATTTTTGTTTGATTTGATGCATGCAATTACATTATTATTATTATCCCAGCAAGAATCTGCCAAGTGCCAACCCCTGCTTGGTCCAGAATTGCCGCAGACTTCTTCGTTTTTGGATTCAGACTTCATTTTCCAAGCTATTGTTTTCCTATTTATTATTTCAGATATTTTATTATTAACTGCTGTCCTTTTGTTAGTCTCTTTCTTGTGACGATGCTAAAATTGTGCTCCATTGGTTGTTTCAACAATCCCTCAAATCAGGGATGGTTCAATAGGTGGACTTTTGTCCAGGCCTAAAGTAGTAAAGTTAAGTTGCTTTTCTTCTTAGTGACTTGATGACAACGAACCAAATTGAGGGTAAGATCACATTATAATTATATTTTTAATTACGTTAAATTTATAATTTAATTTTAAATTATTAATTCATTAAATAAATTTAAAGTTTAAAAAGGAGGTTTGAAATTATAGCCCAAAAGTAAGTTTAAAAAGTAAGGACATGTCCATTTGCAATTTTTTTAAAAAAATTGATAAAATGATGCCGATTTGTATTTTTCATTCTAATCATGAGTTGAGCCCGGACGGGTTAAATAGTCTTAGCAACTAATCCGACTAAATTAGGTCAAAGTTAAGGGGAGCCGAGCCAAGCTAAGACTGCCATCCCTAGTAAGTGATATCTAGCATTTGTGTTTTTAAAGTTTAAAAAGTAGGTTTGAAAGAAACAAATTTCAATTACGTTTTGGATTCTATAAATAAGTTTATACAAAGGAAAGGAAAAGGTTTGTTAGGCATTTGTTTTATTTTTTAAAATCATTTTTTCCAAAAGTAACCTCTTAAAATCACGAGTTAAAATTACTTTTTGAAATATATTATTTATAAAAATTAGAAAATTTTACTTTTAGTTTGAAATCTATATTAACTTTTATTTTGATATCTTTCAAAAAAAATTATGTATAATTCTTATTTATGATTGATGATTTTACTTGTTGTATTGTGTTATTAATGATTTATATCATAAATTAATTAAATATGTTAACCTTATGTTTACTAATTTCATAAAAGTCACCATAATTAAAAAATATTAAATATTTAACATCATTAAAAATAATTTTATTCCTATTACTCCCTAGCTAATATCAATTTAAGCCTAAGCATAATCTTAAGTTTTAAAACAAAAAGAAAAGTGTCTCATTCAAAACCATAATTAAAAAAATAACTGTTAACCTGATTTTTTCAAATTATAATTTGATAGAATAATTTTAATTAAAATTGTAATAAAATTAATATTTTGACATGAATTTGATTTATATTAAATGTTAATTATTGTTACAATTTTTGTTTATCCTTTATATTGTATATCAATTAACTGTTTATATTACAATTATATCGAGTAAATCAAATTTTATTTTTGATTAGTTTGATAACAGTTTTTAGGATGATTAAACAATTTTTTTAAAAAAATACTGTAAATAAATTATATTTTCACAGTCAACGCGGCTTCTTACAAAAGGAATTTTATGAACATTCCAAGATAGCGTCTCATACATAACTAAGTGATAAGATAAAAAGCTTTAATGTTTACATTTATTAATATTTAAAATCTTCAAAAGAAATTAAATAATAATATTTACTGATTATATAATTTAACCCTTATTTAAACAGA
The DNA here is from genome assembly GCA_026413385.1 of Erythroxylum gracilipes. Lineage (NCBI taxonomy): Eukaryota > Viridiplantae > Streptophyta > Magnoliopsida > Malpighiales > Erythroxylaceae > Erythroxylum > Erythroxylum gracilipes. Next base: position 27,121,002 of record JANZLC010000006.1, read on the forward strand.
CTATTAGTTTATGTATGCACACAAATATAGTACTAGTAAATTTTAAATACATTGAGTTTACGTAGGTGATAATATATGGATTATTTAAAATTTTAAATATATGCATTATTAGTTGAAAAATGATTTTAATTATCAATCAAACAATGCATAAGTTCAACTAAAGTCGCATTATCTTTAAATGATATTTCTATGCAACATCTCATTCAATTTTAATGTGGTTAATAAAAAGGTATATAGCTCTAACTTTTGACTTCCAAAATTATTTAACCATGTACCAAATCAGCGGAACTTACCTTTGTTGCGCTTTTGAAAACCATTCCAGGTATCTTCGTTAATATTCCATATGAACTTTGCGATATGCATTACAAGAAAAATGAAGCTTAGACGGAAATTACCGACGGAACATTTACATATTCTGTTGGAAAGTTTAGTTACCAACGAAATTTATCGACGGACCAAGGCATCGGAGAAACGATTGTAAATAATAATTTGCCACAAATCACAGAATGTCCATTGCAAATTTATCGACGATAATTTTGTGTAATAGTCGGTGAATATGCCGACTATTATTTTATGCTATCTTCAGTCGGTAAAGTTACCGATGGATAAGATATATTTATCGGTAAACTTACCGCCGGAATTGATTATTCCATCGGTAAGTTAATGTTGTCATTACTAACGGTCATTAGTTAGCTGTCAATAAATCGAATAAATTTTACCGACGAACTTTGTTTTTCCGTCGGTAAATTTACTATAAACTATTTTTTAAAATTTTCCTTAAATTTTATTTGATGATGTTATGGTTAATGCATAATTTAAACAGTTATGAGTTTTCTGTTGATAATATTTTGATTTGTTTAAACATTTAATTTGTTAAAACGAAAAGTTGATTGATGATATAAAGTAAAAATTATCTAAATTGATATTTAAAAAATTATTTTGTACATAATAAGTATTCGTAATTCATACAAAATGACTACAAGTACGCTATTTATTTGGTGACCGCGGATGCTTTGATTGCTGCGATGAGGTGCTACGTCTCCCCTTTAACTCATCCACCTCATTACGAAGCTGAGCTATGTACTCCATCGACTATTGCAACTAAGTTGCCAATGTTTGTACTTTGCTTCGAAGCTTATAGACTTCATTAAGTGCGGACCGCCTATTAGATGTTGTTGTACTGGATGTGGAGGATTGCGAATAACATGTATTCGCAAATGAACCTAAGCTAAATATCCTTCCACGACGGTCCCTACCATCCATTGCATGAAGATAGGTTTGAGTCTTATCAACATCTTCAGACTGTTAAGACTGTCTTTGAATGCTTTCTTGTATTTGGTCATATCATAAGGCAATGTTTATGTTAGTAAGTGATAATTATTAAGCATTAATATTAAAAAATAAATTTCATATACATTCAGTTCTCTATATCAGGTGTTGATGAAGGTCACACCCCCATGCTTCTTAGTGTGAGTGTGCAAAAAGAGTTAACATGATGTAAGCTTCGAGTTTATAGACTTTTCCTACATCAGAATAAAATGTTATAAGTGAGCTATAATTTATAAAAAATTCTGCAAAATTTTCTATATTTTTATGATATTTACCCCCTATTGAACAAAGAAAATAACTCAACAACACAACCATATATAGCATCAAACATTTATAACATTATCATTCTTTATAGTATACATATTTTCATTTCAAAATTCACACATCAAATTAAATTGAAATATACCAAAGTAAACAAATCAGAATATAATTGTAAAGTGTAGATACTTACAAGTCTCTCTGCATGCTCATAATGGGTAATAGATCCTCCAGTACATACGAGAAGACTCTCTCCCATCAGTCCTCCACGTCTTTTGGTAGAATTACACTCTAAAATAGACATTGCCTCGGGTGATGTCTAATACTGCTGCCAACGATAAGGCGGTTGTACGTCAGTCTTATGTATCTCACCAATAAAGTCTCGATAACGTGTATATGTTGTCTTTCCCATACTTTATAAATGATCACGTCAAATTCAGAATCTCAAAAAAAAATCTTTTTGAAATAAAAGGAAAAACATACGATAAGTATTTATAATGTAATAATATTTATCTAATAAATGTATAAAAATCAATTAAAAACAAAAATAATTTTTTTTACCTCAAACTCTTGATAGTAAAATTCCTTCACTACAAGAAAAATGTGGATTAGCGACGGAAATTTAGCAACGGAAAATATGCCGTTGGAAATTAGCAATGGAAATATGCTTTCTGTCGCTAAAATTAATTAATTTAGCGACGGTACTAATACTCGTTGCTAAATTTGGAGGAAATTCGTCGCGGAAAAAATTGCGACAGACATTAGCGATGGAAAAATACATCTGTCGGTAATCACTGCAAGTTAGCGACAAACAATTACCAACGAAAAAATATACCGTCACTAAATTTGGAGAGAATTCATCCTGGCAAAATTTGCAACGGACATTAGCGACGAAAAAATATATCGTCGTTAAATTTGGAGGAAATTATTGGCGGAATAAAATAAAATTGAGTTTACCTACGAAAAATGCCGTCTGTAAATTCAATCGGTTAATGGATTTAGCGACGGAAATTTTTGTCCCGTCGGTAAAAAGGCATGAATTATTGGCGGAATAAAAAAAATTTTAGTTTACCTACGAAAATTTTCTTTGGTAATTCTGTCTGTAAATTCTTTTTAAATATCAGCTCACCCGACATCTCCCCCCTCTACGTTTTCTTTTTCCTTCTTCTTGCATTTCCTTTTCAGTTTTTTTTCTCCGGTTTCTTTGTTGTGGACTCCTTTTCTACTCGTCGGAGTTGTCTTGTCCAACTATTGTCATCGTGTCCTTTGGTGGAGGTATTTTTGCAACTACTGTCATGTGTTTTTTCGTATATTAGATGGAAGTTAATTTAGGTATTTAGTTACTTTCATTTATTTGTGTATTTTGTGATTGGAAAATAACTTTAAGTTATAAATGGTAGTGATAAATTTCTGATTCTAGCAGTGCGAGGTGAGTTGTGATTCGCAAAGATTTTATCTTGGGCTCGAACAATTTCTCTGACCAAGTTCAGAGGGCTAACTATGAGACACAATTTATTACCGAGGCAAAGCTTAGATGGGTCCGTAAACACTAGCCAAACTTCCCTTGT
>JANZLC010000006.1:27136192-27155088 GCA_026413385.1 Erythroxylum gracilipes
TTATAAAATTTAAAATTTAAAATTAAGAAAAAAATTCAGAATTCATAATATGATATATATTGATTGATATGTTTCAAGACTTCCAATATCTTGATAATTCATACATATTTTGTACTTTATAAGCCCCTCTAAAAAAACATGGAGCATATATATGCACTCTTTGTGGGTGTCCGTGTCAGACACGTGTCCGTGCGTGTTTGACACGCGGACACGGCTCTATTTTGCCGTGTCTGTGCTTTTTGGCAATGAACATTGTTATGTACCGTGAAGAACATGCCACAAGAAAGGCCATGGAAAGGCAGAAACACAGAAGTAAGAAAGAGATGAATTTTGATCAGAAGAACATTATTATAAAGTCCATAACTACTGTTCCTATAAAAATGAAATGAATACTCAATGGGCCTCAAAGATATCAAGAACCAACAGAACTTCCACTTCTGTTGAAGAGTCAGTTAAAGTTTCTATACATAAGGTTTGGAGAATGTGCATCATCACCAAATTATGAACAATCAATTATCAACATATCCACCATAAGGGAATCTTCAAAAGGACAAGTTTGTTGAAACCAAAAGAAGGTTAACAAAAGTAGAATAGCCATTTGGGGTGTATAAATGGCAAACTTCTCAAGCTCCTGAACTTGACTTATAATTTTCATTTTCTGTATAACATCAATTGAACCCTAAAGTTTGGCAATTACAGACAATTAAGCAACAAATGTTAAACACAGTTAAGTACATGATTTCAAATGATATGAAACCTCCTCCTCTTCATTAGAAACCATACTTAACAGGCCATAATAATAGATGGTGTTAGGATTTTCATATCATTAGTGCATATGGACTTCAATGGCTAAAAAGTGTCACGTGCTGCATGTTGCTTCACTGTCCCAACATTTGTGGTTTACTTCGCTTTCAAATTCTTGGGCTTAACTAATTATCCTTCAAGCACAAAGGTTGAAATGGATATTGAATGAATAAATGGACCATTGTGACAAGATCAAAGATTTTACATCATGGTGACAAAGAGACGAAAGCAGAGTTTAAACTTTCACAAACATGCAAAAGAACACGTTATTCTTGTTCCAGTTTCTTCTACTTCTTTAGGGATCTTGTGGGGCAATCACAGAAGCAAAGTGTTTCACCATTTATATAAGCATTTCATAGTTGAAGCAATTTGGGGAAGATAAAGCATAAGCTAAATAGGATGTGCCCCAAGTAAAACAGGAATGAAGAAAAATGAAAGCAGTATAAGCGCTGAATGTAAAAGCATATACAACAAGCATAAAAACTTTTTTTTTCCCACTATAATTAGCAGCATCCTGGCTATGAAGACCATTAATAAAGCACTATATCAATGAGTAGAAATATGCTCAACACATAGATAATAGTTTTAGCCACCTGCAAGGTTCCATGGACTATCTGGTGAATTTATGAAGTCAACCAAAAATTTCTCCATAATATCAGCACTGTAGTCCATCTTTGGCCGGTCAGAGTAACCCAAACCAGGCCAATCAACAATTGTTGCCCGCCAATTGATTTTTCCTGCTCGTTGGACAATGTCCTTAGCCACTGATCTCCATTCTTCAACGGTACTAACATCAGAAATAGTTGGTACCATAAGGATATTTTTGGCTGGATCCATACTTTCTCTAGCATGTTCTTCATAATAGATGCCTACAGATTTGTCTTTGAATTTCCACTGCCAGTTATTTGACTGAAAGCAGAAAGTTTATAAACAAAACAAAACAAGTTAGCTTTGATAATTATACAACGATTTGAGCAATATCAAAAACTAAAGTCAATTCACTTCCTGCTGATTGTTTGATACTTGATGACACTAGATAGATCATACAACAAACTAATCATATTCTTCACTTTGCAGCATATTGTTGTATCTGCATTTTGGAAAAAGGACTAAATTTGTCCAACAGAAGCTATTGGGGAACCAGAAGAACTAATGTTCGTTTCGGGAGAGAAACTAATGATCTGTGGGATCTCAAAGAATTGTGTTATATGCACGACCCATTGACATGTGTCGTTTTGTTTCCTGATGGGGCTAGAGCGAATAAATAGGCAGGTTAGTTCCCGAATTCCAGAAATTATGGCTATTTGCACAGTGATAGAGAATTCAGTAGCCAGCTACTTATCAAGTTGATCTCTGTTTTACATTTCTCTTCACTTTCATCTAAAGCCGACATTCATTATCAGTGTTTGGTCTTGTGAAATCTTAGACTTGGAATATGAAGCAAGAAAATATGGAAAACCAGGATGCGAAAATTTCTAAAGAACAACCCATGATTCAATTTCAAAGCTGAATTTCACTGACATGCAAGAAAATCTTATTTTCTGATCATTGGAATCGAGATTAATTGAGTGTTCCGAACCTCTTTCCACACAAAAAAGTGCAAATTCTCAATTCCACTATCAGAACCAACGTCCTTATCATCTCCACTTAGATAATTCACAAACAAACCTTTACTGAACGAAACTAAATCAAGCAATTAACTCGTCTCAAATGTTCTTCCTGTTCTTAAGAACAAGCTTATAGTGACAACTCTCAAACAAAGTATTGAAAGCCGACATCAAATCCGAAAAGATAAGAGCTTTGAGGCAATAGAAATACATAACAGATACATAAACCAGAAAATCAAATTCCTTTTGCTCATAATAAAAAATGGGCATTGAAGCGCACCTTAAATTCTACGCGAACTTTGTCGGCCACGGAGGCTGTAGAGTGCTCAACGGAGGTTGAAGAAGCTTTGATCCAGATGGGTCTCAGAAAATGCGCTGTTTGAGAGTGAAATGGCTTGCAAGTTCTATAAGAAACGTTGGAGGATGGCGCTGACAACATAGGAGAGGAAACCATTGGTGTTTATGGGGTTTGTGGGTGTCGGGAGGTAGAACGAACTTTCAAGTGTGAACGCGGTACAAGCAGAGCCATAAAGTCCACTCAGATTTTTGGTGTTTGTGTTGAAAAATCAGACAATCTTTGTAATTACACAATGTACATGTCATGACTTTGGCCCAACGTTGTTGTTTTCGTTCATGTTCTTACTCTTTTACAGTAATAATTCATATCAATTCCAGAAACATACACTGTCCAAATTATATTTGAAAATTAATAAATTTCTAATTCATACTTTTTTAAATTGACCGCTTGGCTTGTTAATAAAGAATTTTGTTATTAACGGTATCACAATTCATAATATTTGAATTTAATTGATAATGCATTAATAAATATTAGATAAAAATAGATTTAGTTAATAAAAAATTATTTTTCAAATTTATCTAATATATAATTAAAATTTGAATTACTTATATAGCATCAGTGCAACTACCCTTTCCAAAGTTGCGCTCGAAATCACCCATGAACAATATTATGTATTCAGAAGACAAAATAATTGGCTTTACTTGAAACTGAATTGCCACTGTCCTTTTGAAGTCATTTGCTTGCTTTCTCTATTCTAAAATAGGGTTGGGGTTCAACTGTTTCCTTTAAAACAGCCCAACATTTGAACCAGTGATCTGGTCCTCAACTGCGCCTTTCCCAATGGTACCATGTCCCAGTGGGCCTCTTGAGATTTTTCTTCTTCCTGGCTATAAGATTCATGTGTCCTCGATGCAAGAAGCATATACTTCTCTGTTTCAGTTGTTTCACCCTTCACCAGTAATCTCTGCACGAGCAAGAGCCACTCTTATAAGTGTGAAAGCGGCTTCTATCTCTAACCACAATCTCCAAATTATAGACCTGAGAAATAAGTTTCATCACCGTATGGCAATCCCTGCAAATCCTCAAATTCTTTACTATTCTTATGGTCTTTCCTTTGCAGAACCTGGCTATCCCAAAAGCTACAGCCAGCTTTTCACTATGCATGGTGACTGAACTTTCCTTTTCTTCCAGCTCTATGTCATGCAAAACACTCCCAAGCTCTGGAGTATAACCTCCTGCCCTAAGCCTCAACATTATCTCCGTTAGCTTCTCATAAGCCTCTTCTGTAATCTTATCATGTTTTGCACCAGCTACAAAAGTATATATGATTCTATCAACTTCAATTGAGCTCCATCCGGGAGTTTTCTTCATTCCCTGGGAAGTCATTGCTGTCCTCACAGAGGCCATATCCTTCCATTTTCCGGCAACAGCATAAACATTTGACAACAGAATATGGTCACCCGAGTCACTGGGCTCTAACTCCGAAACTCTTTCCTTCACTTTCTCCGCTAACTTCACATCACCATGAATGCTGCAAGCCCCAAGAAGCGTGCGCCAGATAATAGCATTTGGCTGCAGTGGCATTTGACATATAAATTCATAAGCCTTTTGGACCTCGCCTGCTCGACCATATAGATCAACCATACAACCATAATGTTCAATAGACGGCTCCATGTTGTACACGTGCTTCATTTTATCGAAAAATTCACAGCCCTGTTCAACCAACCCAGCATGACTACAAGCATACAGAAGTGAAATTAGTGTGATCCCATCAGGCTTAATTCCAGACTCTTCCATCTCATGGAAAAGATTGATCGCCTCTTCTCCGTGACCATGCATTGCGAGCCCCACCATCATAGAAGTCCATGTAATAATGCTCTTTTTCCCGGGCAGTCGTTTAAAGACCAGTTGAGCCATTCTAACATTCCCACACTTAGCATAAGTATCCAATAACACATTGTTCACTGACACAATCCAACCAAACCCAGCTTTCTCAATGAATCCATGCAGTATATTGGCAAAATCAAACGCCCCTGCTTGTGCACACGCTAAGAGCACCCCGGTTAAGCTGACCTCATTTGCCCTCATCCCCTCTCTTCTCAACTCTCTAAAATACTCAAAAGCCTCATCAAACAATCCACTATGAGCACACCCACCAATCACGGTACTCCAAGAAACGTCATCCTTATCTGGCATCTCCAGGAAAACTTCTCTTGCTTGCTCCAACTCCCCTGCTTTTACATGCCCTGCTAGCATCACATTCCAAGAGGTCAAGTCCCTAAAAGGCATAAAAAGAAACACTTGCCTCGCAACCTTCACCTCTCCAGCCCTCATGTACGCCGTAAGCAGCGCATTCCACGCGACAACATTCAGTTCGCGCATTTCCTCAAACACACTCCACGCAAAATCAATACACCCACATTCCCCATACATACTCACCAAACCAGTCCCGACAAAGAGATGTGTATTCAGCCCAATAGTTAAAGCTTGACAATGCAACTGAATTCCACCCCTCAACGACCTCAAATTGGCAGCCGCTTTAAGGGTAAACGCAAAAGAGAAGCTATCTGGAACGTGATAAACCGATTTCTCCCTCATCTCAACGAACAAAGCAATAGAATTATTGGGTCTGTCTGATTCAACGAGGCCTCGAATCATCGTATTGTACATAAAGATATCTGGCTCTGGGGTATGACGAAAAAGCCTGCAAGCGTAGTCAATACCGTCGGGGACTAACACGGAGCAATGCAAGAGCAGTTTCCCGGCGATAGAGTGATGAGAGTCGAGGCCAGTCTTCAAAACAGTGGAGTGAACTTGCGTCAGAGAAATCAGAGTCTTGCAGTGATTTAACAAAGAAAGAATGAAGAAAGGCTGTGAGCTGCTCATTACAGATAAAGGTTCCTCTACTCCTACTGCAGACTCATACAAGAGCTGTAATACACAATAGTAGTACGAGTCATTCTGCAACACAGCAAAGCAACATGAAGATAGTAGCAACACCAACATGGGCACGTAGCGGTCACGGTCACCAAATGATCAACCGATTACATCCAACTACACAGCAGCAAGCACCAGTCATCGACACTAATAAATGGAAGATGAGTATGTACACCGTATTTCATGAATCCTTCTTCTCTCTCTATTTCATCATCATCCTAGCAATGGCTTGCTTGATCCTTTTTTTTTTTTGGCGCTAAAATTTTACCATTGAATTAAGCAACTTTTATTAAATTAGAAAAAGAAATTTCAATAACTTATATTAAAATAAACATACGTTTCTTTAATGTTAGCTTTCGTTATCATCAAATATTGAGAGTATTCATGATTGTCTGATTTATTTTTATATAAATAATTGATACTAAATAGAAATTTATCATGCTAAGTTCTCAAAATGATATTGACTTCAACATAGGTACCAATTCGGTCTTTAGTATTATAAGAAACCTAAAACACAGGAACATCAAACTAATAAAAAGGATCTATTTTGTCAATTAGTTTATGGAATCTTTAACGCATTAAATTAGTTTTTGCGTAATAACCCGTTAGCATCATTATTCAGAAGACTTGCAAATCGAAAAGGCAGACTAATATTGTCAAGAATGGGATTCGAACCCATGCCCTTTCGGACCAGTACCTGAAACTGGCGCCTTAGACCAACTCGGCCATCTTGACAAGCTGTCATAAGGTATAACACAGAATAATAAATCTTTAATACTTCATCTTTTAACTAAATTTCTCTTTCTTCATGTCCTTTTATAGACTTCTCAAAGACCCACTGTTACAGATTAATAAACTAAGTTTTTATTTTCTTTAGTTGATGAAACGCAATCCCTTTTATCGTTGTGGACTTCAAACTTGAGCACTTAAAACGATTATGAATGAATTAGTGACTGACTAATCCTCTTCTTCTCTTTTCTTTTGTCCTCTTCTTCTACGTATTCTCCCTGTGACCTCTAACATGCACATGCTTTCTCCCCATTTTGATTCTATTCTATTTATTTACATGATATTAAGGGTGTTTCGTCTATAAAAATTTTAGGAGTCTTATTCTTGTCAAATCCCACTGCTCTTACGCAAGACCAATCTGATGTTACACTACTTAAAAGAGGAAGTTGGATCGATGTTATATCGGGAATAGATCGTACATGTTTCCCATTGAGCTGTGGGGTGGAGCACAAGTTACGATGCCAAATTGCCAACTACTAACCGCAGCAGATCCAACAACAACTGAAACCTGTAAGAAATGGAATTTTCATGTTATGTTGATATCTACAACCAGCCACATTATTACATGTAAGTTAAAAGAAGGAAAATTGGTTCTTGGTTTCGATGATTAGGAGGAGTATAAGCAACTTTCCATGGGAACCAAATTATAAAATGTTGACTCATAAGTGTTAATCATACTCAATTTTTAACATAATTTTGAGAGTATTTTAGATGATTTTTATAAGATTTACTACTTCATATGATTTATATTTTATGTTTTGGATTTATTCTAACATTCTAAAGTTGGAGGTAAGATTTTAGAGGAACACAGCACTAACATGAGCCCATGTTCTTAAACATGACAACAATACAATACTGTATCTAACCTTTGTTCTACCCTAATACATTATGCTTCTTGGAGAGTTTGCCATATGATCAAATACGTCTAAATCACGGACTCATGTTCTTCAATACAACCTGTAAACTGACATATATTTGGATCCTCAAGGCCTGTATTTCCAAGAAGAACCCTCAGATATATGACAAAGAAGCTACCGACATAACATGACCTAAACACAACTTGGTGATTTATTTCCAAACAGTAAGGCAATATGGAACAATGTTGGCGTTAAACTTTACTAAATTCTTAGGGTTTTGTATTATAAAATGATACAAAAGGCCAAGAGTTAGGTGTAAAAGAAGGAGTTAAATTAAAGCATCTTAGAACAATAAAGGGAGAACCTTGGAAAAATGTTCAAGATTCCATCAAGATTCAACAAAGAACATAAATATTTCAACAATTTAAGAATTCGTGAGAGTTACCTTTTTTTTTTAATCTTGTTATACTTTTTTATTGGTATTGGATTTCTTTTCTTTAGTATGAACTACATCCCTAATTAGGTTGGGGATATAACTTATATTGGGTATTTTAATTATTAATTTATTATTAGTTATTGTTTGGATTGAATTTATTCTCTTTGTTCTTAATTCTTGAATTTACATCTAACCAATGGGAATTATATGAAGGAATGAAAGGAGAAGTATAATATGTGTACTATGAGAATAAACACTCTAGATTTACTGACAGGGATATCTTAGTTAATTTTAAAAATAATAAATTAACTATTCTTAGTGAATTAATTAGGTTAATTTCACAACGAGGGTTACTTAATTAGATATACATGTGAGAACTTGAGAGTGGGTATACATATCTTAGATTAATTATTATTTCAACTTTAATAATAGAGAACTTGAGAGTGGGTATACATATCTTAGATTAATTATTATTTCAACTTTAATAATAAATCTTCATTGATTGTTGAAATTTCTCATAAGTGAACCTCAAAGCCCTAGCATTTTCACCTTTCATAAATTCTTGTTTAATTTGATTTTATTATTTGGCTAAGATTAATAATCGTAGTAGTTAAATAATTTAATTACCTTTCATAAAATCTTTTAGTGGATTACTTGGGAAGGACATTATCACCTTCATTGAAGAGTTTTACTCTATGAACTAGACAACTCTATTAAATGGTCGTACTAAAGATGAGTTGTGTATAAGATATTTATTGTATGAGAGATCGAACATGGAAGTGGTTGCTTTCAATTTATGTGGACTCTTTTGATAATTGGGACCATATATATGTTGCTTTTAAGCTACGATTCTTTCCTCCACATAAGACTATCCAGCTTAGGATAAATTTATAATTTTTGCATAAAAAGAGGAGGAAGCATTCCATGAAACTTGGAAGAGATATAGATAATTTATTTACTAATGCCAACACCATCAATATTCCTTATAACTAGTTATGTAATTTTTTTATAAAGGTCTTACTCTCACATATCAAACCTTGGTTAACATTGTTGTTGAAGAACTATTTCTCAAGGAAATTATTAAAACCTTGGCCAAAAATACATCACATAAAGTTAAAAAGGAAAATAAAAAATTCTCTATATGAGATTTAAGCATCTTCAAACTTAATATTACAACTACCAGATATTTTTAAATAGATGAAGATCTTGTTGAACTGAGGCATGAGTAATAAGGATGTACGTCATTAGTGTGATATGTATGTGCATCCTCTTATGCATGTATGAATATGGAGTCTACCTCAAATTACTCTAAAGATGTAAAATTCATAGCTACTTATAGGAGAAAACCGGTTGTTAATAATTATAACCTTGGATGGAGAAACTACCTAATTTTTTTCTAGAATGAGCAAGGAACTAGAGTAAGTAGACCTATGAGATCTCCTAAGTTCTAACAAAGACCTCAATTTCAACAACCACCTTCTTTACAAAACAATAGGATAAAAGACATGCTTAACCGATATGTCTCTTCCATTAATGCATAATTGGATAACTTAAATTAACTTAAATCTTATATTGTTCAACTTAAAAAAGATGATGTAGTCAAATTCTTCATCGATTCACAAATTGAAGGTGTAAGCAAACTAATTTGCCTATATGGTAGATAAAAAAGGTTAAGGCAAGCTTCTTAGCAACATAAAAATAAACCTAAAAGAGAGATTGTTAGCTATCATACTAAGGCGTGATAAAACATTTGATGTTGTAGCCACTAAAGAAAAGAAAGTGAAAAAAATTCAGAGAAGCCTAAGGAAGAGGATGAGGTGATTAAAGTTTAAAGGTTAAACAATAATATGACATTGGTGCATCAACCTATTGTCAAGTACTAAGTCCCACTCATTCCAAACCTTTAAAGGATGGAAAAAGAAGGATAAAGGCAACTTCAAGAAATTATTAGATATTTTTAAGAAATTGCACAATAACATCCCTTTTACTAAAACATTAGCCTATATGTCATCTTATGCAATATTTTTTAAAGAAATCATCTTCAATAAAAATAATTTTGAAGAGTATATTGTAGTACCTTTAACGAAAGAGTGTTGAGCACTTTGGCAAAATAAACAACCACCAAAGTTAAAGGATCTAGAAATTTTTGTTATTTTATGTCATTTTAATGTTTCCAACATTTATACTAACCTTATGCCTTTATCTCTTTTCAGAAGCTTAAAATAGGAAAACTTAACCAAGTAATTGTGTCACTCTAATTACCTAATAAGTTCGTTAGATACCCAATTAGGGGTATTGGAAGACTTATTAAAATATAAAAACTATTTTTCCTTACAAATTTTTTGATAATGGACATGAAATGTGGCATTAAGGTTCCTGTCATCCTATGGATACTGTCTATAACTATTGGAAGGGCATTAATTTTTGTTGCAAATGATAGGTTGACATTGAGCGTAAGTAATGAAAAGGAGGACTTCAACATTTTCAAGACCTTAAAAGGGTCTATCTTTGATGATACTTAGCCTCTGTTTGGTTTGGCTTATACCACCAGAGCTTTTGTTAGTAGAGTTTTTTTTTTTCTGTAGATCTTTTCTGAGAAGAACTTTTCTAAGAAGTTAGTTGACTATTTGACTATCATTTAAAAAAGAACTTTTTTGAAAGAGCTTCATACAATAGTAGACTATTTGGCAATATAAAAATAAAAAAGTATTTTTAATTTTAACTATATTTTATTTTGTAATAAAATAATTTGTGCTTATAAATATTATTTAAAGTATATTAAACAATATGCAAGAGATTAGAGAAGATGAGTTTGCAAGATAAATGTGAAGATGTGTTTGTGGATATTATGAGAATTATGTGTAAAGTATAAGGGAAAAAGGGACTAAAAAATAGGCTTATTAATTGATATGAAAAATCTACTCGAAAAAGCCATTTGAGAGGCTTTTTGGAGAAGCTCCAAATTTGAGCTTCTTAAAAAGCTGTATTTTGGCTGCCAAAAAAGCCATATCTATTAAAAATGTGCTTTTTTATTTTACAGCCAAACACCCATTTTTTTTAGAAAAAGCTTTTGTGGTAGAGAAAAGTACTTATTGACATCTCGAAAGCCCATCCAAACAGACACTTAGTATAAGATGGACATTATTGATTCTATTGTGCATAATGACCTACTTAAAGTTATTTATGGTTACCCTTTAGAAACATGTTTAGGTTTAGGAGTTAATGCAAAAGAGGAGGGTCCTAACCTTACTGAGTATGCTTTTTGGTTGGAAGAAGAGAGATATAGACCCTGACTTTCTCATATTTTTGAGGAATTAGAAGGAGGAAAACCTAAATTGCTACTATCTACAAATAAAGTACCTAGATATGAATTAAGCTGGTTACCTTCTCACTTGCATTATACATATTTAGGAGAAAATAGTACTTATCCTATTATCTTATTCTCTAAGTTTTACCCAGGAAGATAAGTTACTTATGGAAGCTAATACGAGCTTAATTGTTAGAAAGAATTTTAGAGAACCACTAGGGTGAAGGGCTTAGTTACCAAGACTAGATATAAACATTAAATTTAGTGCTTACTAGGAGTCAACCCAATAATTTAGATATTTTTGTTTTAATTTGGTAGCTTTTAGGATCTTTAGTAATAATTTTAATTTATTTTTGCACAATATTGATGTTTATTGCATATGGTTTTAATTTATAACATTTTTAAATTCAAAGATTTTGGTCATGATTATCTTATTTTGATTGAGAATTGATAGAATTTTGTAGGTTATATTGGAAATATTAACCAGAGTTATGTAACATTAATTAGCCCAAGAAAGATTTTGATAGCATTAGATAAGGTTGAAATTCTTTTACTATTAAAGGACTAGTTTCCTCTTTCCTATTATTTTATATATTTTCATTATTATTATATGTGTGTAAAATAAGAAAAATGTACAACAAAAGTGTGGGGGAGGAAATTAACTATTATGATTATCAATTTTGTTATAATTAGCTTACAAGAGAACATTTTTAGAAAAATTTTTAACTTTAAAAGAAGATTCATTGCGATGATTCATTATAAGTTTGGTTATAATTATGATTTGATATCTCTAAGAAATAGTCATGAGTATTGGTGATTAACTTAATTTCTTTTTAATTACTACAAACATTCACCATATAGCTCCCTCTCTGTGTAGCTATCCTGTCTGTTTAGATCTCTACCACTAATCTACAATCCTATTCTTACCTTTCATCCTCCCTCTATGTTTTATTATAAATTTCTTCCCACTCCTATATTGACTTCACTTTGTTGAGTCCATGTTGTTCCTCACCTACCAAAGTAACTCATAAACTACCTTTGGAGCCTTTTACTACTTTCTAAACACCTTGATTCTTCTACACCTTTTGCTCCTTGCTAGTATTATTATTGCTTCCTTTATTGACTTATTTTCTCCTTTTCAGCATTGGCTCTCAGATACCCTTAAAAAATCTTTTACCCATTAGTCCTCTTTTTACCCGTTAGCTTTTTCTTTTTAACTATGTTAGATAACAAAGAACCTTTCTTGCCTTTGATGAACCATGCACCCACCCAAACTCCACACATGAAAATACATCCTAACATCTTTAACAACACTTCCTTTGGCTAGCATTAGCCTTTGGCTAGTCCTCAAGATCCTCTGAAGTGTGCATGGGTGCAAGTTATTGACAACTCAAATCTGAAAGTTAAACTTAGCTACTATCCTATAGTAGAGTAATCAATTTCCAAATTATAACTAAACCAATTTCCATACTGAAACTCCGATCAGACAGGTGAAATGATACTATCATAGGATTCTTTCTAGACAAGAGGGTTTCCTTCCTAATTATGAAAGCTTGGGCTGGAACAAATTGGAGACAGTATAATCTTCTAGACATCATGGTTAACAAAGATGACGTATTTTTCTTCAAGTTTAGCTCCCCCATTTATACCAATAATGTGTTAAAGATGGGACCATGGTATATTCAAAACAAACCATTTTTTTATCCAAGTTTGGAGACCTAGAGTTAAATATGAAGAAATCAATCTTACAAACATACTAAAATGGATATGCATACACGACATCCCACTCAAATACTGGATGACAGAGTGGTTGACCCACTTAGCTAGCTTTATTAAAAGACCCCCTTTATCTCGATTATGAAATAAACAAAACAAAGGGAATAAAATTTTCCTAAGTCTATCTAGCAATTGGCGCAATGAATGAATTGCCAGAGGATATCCCAATTATAAAACTCGATTACAATTATACATTGATTAAAGATAAGGAAAAGATAACATATAAATGAAGGCCACAAACTCTCATTCCTAAAAGGATATGGTAACCAACTAGGAGGACCTTCAAAACTGGTAGCTTTTAAGAGCTTATAAGTAAATAGAAAACACAAGATCAATTAAGGGGTTAGAAAACAAAAGAAAATCCAGATAGTGTTAGAGCAATTAGTAGATCAGATGTATGCATTAGTAATCATAGAGTAGAAGATAATCCATTAACCAATACTCAAACAATAAAAGGAGAAAGCTCCAATACTGTTAACCCATCATATTTAGAACAATAATAAAGGAAGATGGAATTATTTAGGATAAGCCTGGTAATTCATCTAACTTAGTTGCTACTAAAGAATTCAAGACTGTGTGCTAAAGAAAATATAATAGGAAGAAGAGTCATTCTTTTTCTATCACAAAAATATGACCATTATTGCATCGAACATAAAGGGATTGAAGTCCCTTTTAAAAAGAAAGTAATTAGAGACTTTATTATAAAATAAACCCAGCTCAATAAACATTTTAGAGTACAAAATGAGGAATAGTTGTTAATATCCATTCTATTTTGCCTAGCCACTGGGGACTTACTACAAATCATGACTTCTATCTCGATCGCAAAATCTTAGCTATTTACAACAAATACAAGTCACAAGTTCTCAGCTTCATAATTATTGACTAGAAAAATTCATCTATTGGTTATAAACAAGAACCTTAACAAATTAATGAATATTTTAACCATATATGCATACGATAAGACTTATCAGAGATCCTCAATATGGGAAAAGCTTAAGGAAGTCTCATAAAACACTAATAGCCTGTTGCTTCTAGTTGGAAACTTTAACTCCATAATACATCCAATGGAAGTAGAAGGCTACAACTCCAACAGGCCTCTATATGAAGACTTGAGGAAATGCATGCTTGACATTCAAGTCACCGACTTGCCTAGTGGGGGAAATTTCTACACTTGGAGCAATAAGCAAAAGGAAGATACCTTATTGAGGAAAAAGCTAGATAGGGGCTTATGCAATTTAGAATGGATATAATCCTTTCCTCACACTAAAGCTTTGTTCCCTAACCTAAACATATTAGACCATTCTGCAATAATTGTTCATTTTGAATTAGCAAGCTCCACTCTCAGAGTTCCTTTTTGATTCAAAAATTTATTAACTAAACTGATAGGTTTTAATAAAGTTGTTTTTAGGGGCCTCAGCTTACATATTTCTAGTTCTAAGTAGTTTCAATATTATAAAAATCTAAAAAGCATAAAGGAATAGTTGTAATCTTTTCACAAGATGAACATTGACAATCCACATCATCTTCTTTATATAGATAAAGCAACTCTTAGTAATGCTCAATTCAAGCTTTAACTCAATCCAACTTGCTATATTCTTTAGGAAGTAGAAAAGAAGACGTTACATAATTACACGCAAGCAGTGATCTTTGATTAGTCTCTAATGAAAGAGATATATAAAAAACACTACTTTCTTTCACATGTTAGTTATTTTTAGAAAGGTTAGTAACAAGATTATTGCTTTTGATAGCAATAACACCTCTTTGACCACTCAAATTCAAGTCATCAAGGAAGCTAAAGATAAGTCTCAGATTCACTAAGGTCTCTTTCACCTGGTACTTCTTCTATTACTATTATTGAATAAATCATTAAGTTTAAGTTATTAATACATAAACTTGAAGCTCTCTCTAGGTTGGTTAATATAAAAGAGATTGAAAAAAAAAGACTCAACTCCTTGTCTCCTTACAAAGCACATGGCCTTGAAGGGTTTAACAGTCACTTTTTTATTAAGACCTACCCCTTAAAAAGTGGAGTAGTGGTTGATGCCATTCATGAATTCTTCTCAAGGAAAAGAATGCTTAAAGAATTAAATAATACCTTCATTACCTTGGTCCCTAAAGGAAATAAGTAGAAATTCTTGAAGGATTACTGGACCATCTCGTGTTATAACTTTGTGTATAAAGTGATGCCTAAGGTGATTACTGAAAAGATGAAATGTATCCTACAAGCTCACATAAATCCTTCTAAAGGTGCATATATCCCCAAGAGGCAGATAACAGATAACATTGCACTGGCTTAGGAGTTTTTCAAGCATTATAATGAGAAAAGAGGCTATAAAAATTGTGCCCTAGAAATTTAATTTTTAGAAGGCATATGATAATGTGGAATGGAGTTTCATACTCAACACATTAAGAGCCTTTGGTTTCCCTAGTAATTTTATTGATTAGATTGAACAATGTTTGTCCATAGGTTCATACAAATATCAGTAAATGGTGAACCTTCTAGCTCAATCTAAGGCTCTTAGGGCATTAGGCAAGAGGAAACCCTATATCCCTTTACCTATTCTCTTTGGTGACAAAAGTATTTAGTAACTTTTAAGAAAAATTACCGAAAGGAATAGTTCTTTTAGGTTCCATCCTAGATGCAGAAGGTTGGGGACACTTAGCTTGAACTTTGCTGATGATGTTTTCATAGTCTTCAAAGAATATAGCAAATCAATATTTTCACTTCACTCATTAGTGCATTGGGGTTGCTCCATAAGATGTTGGGTCTGAGCATAAACAAAGGTAAGTGTAGTATGTTTATATTTGTTAGTGTTAGTAGTCAAGCTACATGGCTTTTTTTAATCACTGAGTTAGATTGGCCCAACTTCATTAAAAACCTAAGTATCCCAATTTTATCAACTAGTGCTAAAATAAAGTGGTTTTAGCTATGCAAATCAAAGAAACCTAGAAGCCTAGGCATACATTCAGTTAAAGTTTCCAATTCAGTCCTATTAACTAAGAGAATATGGAGGTTATTACAAGATGAACATGCCTTATAAGTAAGGCAAGTTTATATATATTACATCAAAGATCAAAACTTCTAGAAAGCTAAGCTCCCTAGTAATGCTTCATCTTTAAAGAAATATTCCTATTCAAAATGAGAATTAAGACAAGGAACTCATGCACAAGTATTACTGTTAGTGTCATGCATACTTACTTTTAGTATGATTATTGGACCTTGTTAGTGCTTTTAGGGTAATGCGATGAAGCTAACTCACTGAGAGTAGTTTTTAAGCCAAATGTTACAGTAGCTTAAGCACTCTTAGTTAGAGACACCTTCAACTCTTTTCCTTCAACAACTCATTTTGCCTTGATATTAAATTATAGGTTGGATAGTACTAAACACGACACAATCAAATGGAAACACTCACCATCTGGTGAATTCACCAACAAATTGTGTTCAAAATTGCTCAATTGTTGCAATGATGAGGTTCTATGGCATAAGCTTGTATGGCACATTATAATATCCTAGTTCGATTATTGTACTATATAATTTATTGTACATCCATTTTATAGAGTATGATGTATTTATGGTATACTAGAGTAATTTAAGCATTCAAATGTATTATGAAGGTTATAACGGAGATCAAGGATAGACCATAGATAGTTCTAGACTTGACCGAAAATTTACCAAAAAATTTAACTTCAAAAAGCTACGGAAGGAGTCCGAATGACCTTTAAAAGCCTTAAAATGTACTTTGGAGATTTAGGTGGCACTTTTGAACAAAATTTGGATGATTTTGGTGACATTCAGTGATTTCCAAATTCAATCCAAAAATTCTCTCGAGAAATTGAAAAAGTTACTGAATAATTTCAAAATATGATGAAAAGCTTCGAAATTAGGATTGGAGTCCAAAGGAACCGAAACGGGTCAAAATGGAGGTTGTTTGAATAGAATTCGGGTAATCCAAAATTATTGGACTAAAATGCTCTTTTTGGAAAATAATGAGTATTGATGATTTTAAACCCATTCAAAATTTTTAAAAGCATCCAATCAATGTATTGACCATAATTAGAGTATTTCACAATCAATTTGATGATAAAATGGTTGTGGAATATTTTCAAATTTTAATTTGGTTAGTAGGTGAATTAAAGGCATTAAAGGGCAATTTGGTCTTTTTGTACTCATTAAGGGAAATTTGGTCCTTTTACATGACATTAGTGGATTGGTGAGTCATTAGAGATGACCAATGAGAAAATGACATGTGTGTGATGAGTCATTAGTGATGACAAATAAGAAGGTGACATGTATAATCCATTGAATGAGTATAAACAACATTTTGTTTCATTCTTTTAACATAGCCGTGAAAGTGAATGGAGATTGCATGTGAGAGTGGAAAAAAGAAGAAAAAAAGAAGAGAGAGAAATGTGAGTTATGATCATTGTTGAGAGAAAGGAAGGACAAGAGAGGAAAAAAAGAAAAGAGAAAGGAGAAGAGAGGTTCGACTATGGCCATGGAGAAGTGATCCAAAGCATTTTTCATGGTCTTCTACCTCTATTCAAGCATCCAATAAGGTTCCATAACCATACAAGTGAAAAGGAAGGAGAAAATGGGTAGGTACGTTTACTAGTTTTGGTCAAAATTTGGGTTTGTTGTGTTATAGTTTAGATTTGGTTTTGTTGGGCCCCGATTCGCATTAAGTATGTTTAAATTATTTTGAGATATTAGTTTGAAAATTTTATTAAATTTGTTGGAATAAATTGAGGATTTTATTGTGTAGGTTATGATTATTAAATGAAGGGATTTAGTGACTTTTGATTTGTTGATAAATTATTATTTGTGATATATTGTGAGTATTAAAAAGAATTATATGAATTGAGGGTTATATTTGTTTAGGCTAATAAAGATTAAATGGAGGAATTAGAGTTTCATTAAATTGTTAGAATTAAAATTAAAAGCATAAGATGGTGTTAGGATAAATTGGGATATTTGTATAGTTGTTCTTAAGGTTTTAAGGCATAGGTAAATCAAATGGGCTTTTAGCCCTTTTAAATGTCATTTAAGTGAGAATTGTTAAAGAAGTCCATGAATTTTGAAGTTAGAAGAGGGGAAAGATGGAACTATGTAAACTTGGGCTTAAATATGGGCTTAAGTCTTAAGTTAGTAAGTTAAAATGCTAGATTAAGAAATAAAGGAAGCCCATTAAATTGCAATAGAGAGCCCATAACTTTTTTTTTTAGTTTTAAGAAAGGAAAGGAAGTTTGGGCTTTTAGCCCTTTTAAATATCATAGCATCACAAATGATAAAATGAAGGAGGAAATGTATGAAAGAAGCAAATGGAGGTTTCGTATGGGCTTAAGTTTTAAAGCTTAGAAATTAAATTGCTAAGGCTTGTAGGAGACTTTCGAAACTTGCATAGAGAAAGAAAGAAAATAAGATACTTCTAAGTGAAACTATGTAGTTTTGGGGCTTAAGTAGTAAGTGACCTAAGGCTTGTAAAAGAAGATTCTTGAACTTTCAAGAACAAAGAGGAGTTGCCGTGAGTTATGGGTAGAAGTAACGTAAATGGACTGAAAAGAGGAAGATAATGAATTAAAATGAAGAGTGTCTTATGGGTTTGATGAGGTGGGCAAAGCAATGTCGTTTTAGTAGCTTAGGTTAAATAGATTAAGCATCTTTTTGTTAAGTCTTTCAAGGAGACTTTCGAACCTATCAAAGAAGAGAAGCTCCACCGAAACAACAAGAAGAGAAAAACAAGGAGGAGGTTCGGCCATGTGCAAAGCTAGGGATGGTTTGCTTGGGATTTTCGTGGGTTTCCAAGGATTAAAAGAAGAAGGCTAGAGAAAGAAGATGTTATCCTCCTTTAGAGATAGAAGAAGAAAGTCGTGGGTCTTCATTTTCAAGTAAGGATTTCGTATTTCATAGTTTTGTTGTTAAGGTTTCTCTTTTCTTGCTGAAAGATGGTAGTTTGAAGAGTTAATGATGAAAGAACAAGAAAAGGGAAGAAGAAAAGTTTGGAAAGTGGAAGAAGAAATTCTGATTTTCGTGGGTTGTTTATGGGTTAGTGGAATTTCGAATTTTGTTGTTTTTAGGGATGGTTTT
>JANZLC010000006.1:27177637-27190536 GCA_026413385.1 Erythroxylum gracilipes
AATCAGATTTGGAAGATATGGAATTTTATATTCTGAACCTACATTGTGATGAACAATGCAGATTAGGTCAGATACTTGAGGGTGGGATGTTACATATATAGTTCAACAATTGTCAGAAACTAACATTTTCTCCTTCCTAAGTACTTCCCATGACCTTGGGAATAAGCCTTATAAATCCCAAGACCGTGGGATGAGTGAACCGAAGGTTCACTCACCCACAACCACTAATTTGTTTCCAAAACTTGACTTATTTACTTCCATTCGACACACCTTCACCAAAGTCCATCAATTTCACTTCATTTATACCTTATTCATGCTTCAGTACCTCATTAAATTCATGTCAAAACCAATTCAAAAATCATTTATAAGGCAGCTCACAATTTATGATCTTTTAGGTATCAACATCCAAAGCAAAAGTTATCAAACAAGTATCATGTTCCAGACCTCAATTCACCATCAATTCAATACGTATTCTATCCAATTCAAACATCAAATAATTCATATTATAATATGCAATCAAGTTTAGCATTCCCTTACCTTCTTAACTTCAAATTCCTACTCTAAAGAATAAGCTAATCAAACCCTTCATACAACCAACACAAGTCCAAGATCAAGGTGTAAATCTTAGCACCAAGAAGGCGATATAGAAGGTAACATAATCTACTTCCTTCTTGCAATATTTGGCTAAGAACTTGGAGTGGTAATGCACAGATTTGTAGCAAAATTTTAGAGCTGAAGGAGAGGGATAGTTTCGGTGGTCATTGAGCAAGAAGAGAAAGATTAACTAATAGAAACACTTCTACCTTAGCTTAACTCATTTGATGTTAGGTGTCACTCCCACCATAAAGCACATGTCTCCTTTGCATGTATCACATATGTCCTACATTTAAGCTACCAATTATCACACTTCCATTAAGTCATTTATTACTTAATGAATGATGTCAAATTCAACAATTCAATTAGGCCACTTGTCACTCAACCAATGTTGCCAAATATCAATGCATTAGCTATGCCAAATGTTACTAACTCATAGACTTAATCATTCTAATTTTTCATGTACCAACTTGACTTGCCACTTGACCATTGTCCTAGTCCAAATATACATTTTAATACCTCAATTCTCTAATGGTATCCATTAATTCCAAATCACTAAATATGATCCATTAAACCAAAATTCAAACATATACAACTTACAATCATGTCACAATTTTAACAGCTGTCACATTTACATTTATGAACATGTAACATTTCAACTAGGGTATAATTTGGGGCCTTACATAAACTTCCTTCAGTGTAAAAACTGCATCTCTTCTCTCTTCTGTTATATCCCAAACTTATCTCTCTCTTACTTCTTTGTTCTTTTCTTCTCTTATGTCCTAACTCATCTCTTAGTCCCTTTTCTATCCCAAAGTGTCATTTTTGTCAACACAAGATGCAAGGTTGATTGGCTTACTAATAAGATGCAAAGCCGTGATAACATAGTCTCTACTTCTTATGGAGATATGGACTAGAACACTCGTGACATCATTATGCACGAGTTTCGCTCTGATTCTTCTTGTGTCCTTATCACCATAGATCTTTTGGCTCGTGGTATTGATGTGTAGTAGGTTTCCCTTGTCATAAACTATGATCTACCGACTCCACCTAAAAACTATCTTAATCGAATTGGACATTTTGGAAGAAAAGGTGTAGCCATCAACTTTGTGACAAAGGATGATGAACAAATGCTCTTCGAAATCCAGAAGTTTTAAAATGTGTTAATCGAAGAACTACCACCAAACGTTGCAGATCTCCTATGACCATAATTTTTTTTTGTTTTCTTGAGCAAGACAAGATTTCTGTATTTTTCCTTTTTGTTGTTTAGTTGTCGTCTTAATTCAATCATTTGAGACATTGTCTGCTTAATTCAATCATCTGAGACATTGTCTTCTTCCTTCATATTTGGAAGAAGAAGGGAAGGGATTGCCTAGGTCCTTTTTCAGTGCTATGATCATGTGTATCATTTTCTTTTCTTTTTTTTTTTGTTTTGCATCTAGGCTTCTTGTAGCTTGTATCTACTTCTTACAAGCTGTACGTTTTTGCATTTCATGTTTCTGGCTTCTATGTTTCTAGTTTTTTTTTGCTTTTTTACATTATTGGTTTTCCTATTTATCGTTTATCTTCGTTTTTGGATTTCCAATTGTTTATTATTATGTGTTTTTGGTTTATTGGCTTCATCATGATACATACATTAATAAGCGTACAATTTGGTTGATACTTCTAAGAATGCTATTGAAACAAGGAAAGGTCAATTAAATGAGATTTAAAGTTAAAGTGAATCTTATCTTAGATGTTTTTATTTTTAGTTTTTATTAACGAAGCAAGTTTTTATTTTCAGTTTTATTTTACAAATCTCAACCAACATATCTTTTAATAAAAAATAAACAAAAATTAAAAACTACAATACTAAAACAGAAATTAAACCAAATGGCCCCTAAATAAATCAAAATTTAGTGAAAAAATTGATATGTTGTTAGTGTGAGATAAGCACTTAAAAACTTTTGATGAAATGACCTAATAAAATAAGGGCTAATTATTAAAAACTCAAAATTTACTTAATTTGTAATATTAGTCCACGCTAACTTTCAATTTGTTGTAAAAATTAATGTTTTAAAAATCGGACCGAATATCAAACTGGTTAAAGAAAATGTTTAAGGTTTACAAATTTAACCGGTTTTAAAATAAAAAGTAAAACTTATAAGAATAAATAAAATAAATATTTTATTGAAATAGAAAATATAAAAATGTTTTGTTTTGAATTTTGAACAACAAATACTAATATTTTTAACATTATAAAAATTTTAAATTTTACATTTTCATTTTATTTAGAATTATACTATTTATTTCAAATATAATCTTTTCTATTTATAATATAGTAATATATATAGAAATTGATATTTTAAAAGAGTAAGGATTAATTATGTGATCAACTATTGGACTAATTATTAGTGGTTATATATCCTTTTATAAAAAATTATTTATTATTATTATTTATTTTCACCATTACCGTTTAAGTTTGGCTTTTATGTTGTGAGTGTACAGAAAATTTTTGTACTCACAACATTTTTGCAAAAACATATAAGATTGCTGGACTCAAGGTTAACGGTAATCAATGGGAAGGCCCCAAACCAAAGATTGATTGCAGTAGCATGAAGATGATGATGTTTGAGGACAGGAAAACGAAGGACCAATATTTAACTACGAATCACCACAATGACGACTAGAGTTTTATAAACGACAGCTCCTCCCAAAAAGCTTCAAAGAAACTATTCTGCAAAACCTCTTGTGCCGCATTCTCAAACAATTAAAAGGAAGACATGATTGTTTAGTTCCACAAACAAAGTAGATTTTCTGATGTCCCTATTAATCTACCAGAAAACCTAACGAAAGATGACAATTTCCCACTAACATGAAAACTATCTGAGGATAAGAGAAAAAGCATTTTACGCCTAGTTTTCCAAAAGCCAAAATTTGGGTTGAAATATTAGGACAAAAAGATGAATCCTTTAACGATGTTTCACAGTTAGCAAACGAAATTGCCCAGACTTTACCCCTTTTTGCCTCAGGAACAAAAGACAGCACGTAATGTTAGGCGAAACATACTCGAAGTCTTCACTTTCGTTGTTGTACAATAACCCAAAATCTACCCTGTCCTTGCAGCAAAAATAGAGTTGAGGAAGAGTGAAAGAACAACTAAATAAGGAGAAGAGAATAGGAATTCTCTTTCTTTTTTTTTAAATTTTATTAAGGAATAAGAAAATTACGTTAAAAATTAATTAAAAAAATTAATATTGTATTTTTTTAATAAGTTAAATGTTAAAATATTATTAAATTTTTTATATAATTAATCCGTAAAATTACTTAAATAACTCCAACGTTGACCGCTTAAGTAGGTTCTCGAAGTTTCATAAATCCTCTTACCCGGTTTGGCCCATCGGCGGTTAAAAATTAAAATGCTTTCATCCCGATTTTATGTGGGATCACACCTTTTATTTGTATGGCAGCGAGAGCAACTTTTTATTTTCTCTTTCTTCTGTGATGACATCATAGAACAATTATAGGAAAAT
Source organism: Erythroxylum gracilipes (assembly GCA_026413385.1). NCBI lineage: Eukaryota > Viridiplantae > Streptophyta > Magnoliopsida > Malpighiales > Erythroxylaceae > Erythroxylum > Erythroxylum gracilipes. Next base: position 27,181,744 of record JANZLC010000006.1, read on the forward strand.
AGCTACAGAGAGAGAGAGGGGCAATGGGATCACCAGGAGAGTGGTTAGAGAAGTCGCTGATTGATTTGTGCAAGAGAGTAGAGAATGGGTTGGATTTGGATAGGGATGTTATCTCTGGCTTGGTCTCATATTGCGAGTTCGCTCAACCCCTTGACGCCAAGGAATATCTTGATGTATCTCTTCTCCGGCTCCGTATAAATCTCGATATTATTACTTTTTTGTTATTGGAGTTTTCTTTTTTTTGCTTCAAGTGTCAATTCTTTGGTTCATTTAACATGGATTGGATTCTTGCTTATACATCGATTTTGGGATATAATTTTTGTTGCTTACCCGTGTAACTTATTTATTGGCATGATACAATCCAACAATCATTTCTTGATAATGATTTCAATTTTGTGGTTTTTTTAGTGCTAGTTCTTGTTTTACTGATTGTATTTCGTGTTTTCTCAACATCAGTTAGCTATCTAATAGGGTCCTGAGTGCCTCAGTGTAGACTTGTCAACGACCAATTCTGTATCTCTTACCTCAATAGTTATTTGCTTGATGAGGACGTTCGGTGCTTGACGAGTTCATTAAAGTTGTGTAACAAGCTTTCTGAGGCTTATGGAACCAGAAGCAAGCTCGGGTTTTTAATTGTGTGTAAAGCATGTCAAATAATGGTGTAGGCATAATAGTGTTGCTTCTTGAGAGAATTTCATACAAGTGTATTTTCTCAAGAGTCAGCCCCAGTAGGCATTAACACACTTATGTTTGTGCTTTATATTTGTTACTGAGTAGATGAACCCCTGAAAGAGGCAAGAATTTCGTTCTGCATCATTATGTTTTAGTTTCTTTCACTGGCTTCTACTTTTTGTTCTATTGCCCAAGTTATTAGTCAAAAGGATTGAAATATGGATTGGCAGTCTTGTAATCCGTGTGATCATGTAATGGAGATGTAGTGAAAGACATATAACATATTTCCTAACAAAAGTATTGCATTATTTCCTATCACAATTGACTAGAGTTTTATAGTATGAAGTTCTCATTTTATCTCCTTTTGCAGAATATTATTGGGCAAGAAGTAGGAAAAAGTGTGATTGATGAATATTTACAACGTCGAGGTTATTCAAATCTCAGTGGTAGTGTACCTGCTGCTCAAACATCAAAATTCCAAACCTATGTCAAACAACCCATAGAAACAATGCAAGTAAATGGAATCAAGAAACCTTCTGGAACACCTAAAGATGTTTCAGTTTCCAATTATCAAGCTGAATCAAGAAAGGGTGCAGTTCCCAGTCATAATTCAGAAATGCAAACGACTGGTTCTCAACAATCCAGAGTTGCAACTGAAATCAGTGAGAAAAACCAAAAAGTAAGCCATGCTGGTTCTAGGAAGAAGAAAACTGGAAAAGTAATTTCCCTTGCAGAAGCTGCTAAAGGTTCAATTGTATTTCAACGAGGGAAGCCATGTTCATGCCAAGCCCGTCAACACAGATTGGTGAGCAATTGTTTGTCATGTGGCAAGATTGTTTGTGAACAAGAAGGAGAGGGGCCTTGCAATTTTTGTGGTGCCCTTGTGTTAAAGGAAGGGAGTACATATGCTGGCCTTGAAGAAGATTTGCCTCCAGTATCAGATGCTGAAGCAGCTGCTGAAGCATATGCAAAGAGGCTTGTTGAGTATGACCGCAATGCTGCAGCACGTACAACTGTTATTGATGACCAAAGTGATTACTATGAGATTGAGGGTAACAGCTGGCTGTCAAAGGAGGTATCTAAGTTAGTGTAACATTGTTGTTGTAACCACATTTTCATATGTGTACATAAACTCATCTGTCAATGCCTTCTCAGGAAAAAGAGCTTTTGCAGAAGAAACAAGAGGAGATAGAAGCAGCTGAAAAAGCCAAACGAAGCAAAGTAGTTGTGACGTTTGATTTGGTTGGTCGAAAGGTACTGGTCAGCAACCTTCTTGCAATATTATCCTATTATCTAAGCATCAAATAGGAGGTTACTTGATCATAACCATCCTGTGTGTAGCATCGCACATATTTTCCCCTAAAAGGATCAACATCTCTGATATCTTGTGCATTTTGTTTGTCCACTCCTCATTCAGGATGGTTAGAACGGCGGGAGGATCTTACACCTTTAATTGAAGGTCCTAGTACCACTTTTCTTAGCTTAGGATGGCTGTCCTGAGATTCTTGTTTAGAGTCATTTGTTTGTCATAGAATAAGTCCTTATCAGTCACTGCTATAACTCTCAACCCTCTCTTACAGATTCTCGCTCTAGTCTCAACCGTCACTTATAGATTCTCGCTTTAGGGGCAAATGGAAGTCACTCTCTTTGCATGTTGAACTTGCACCTTGATTACACCTTTCTTGGCCTAGACACTCATCCTAAGTAATGTATAGTTGGATCATTCCACAAGCTGTTCCAATTTTGCATTTCAGAGTTCTGTTGAGCTATAAATTACGAGGGGTTGCTCAAAGTTTTCCTTTTTGTCAAAAACTTGTCTAGGATCTTTGACTTGTTTTGTTTCATTCACGATCTTGAAAATGCATATATTTTGCAGGTTTTGGTGAATGAAGATGAAGCTTCAGAACTAAAGTTAGAGAACAGAATATTACGACCACCCGATGAAAGAGAGAGAGAAGTGAACAGAATCAAGCCAAACCCTAATCTTAGAATACAACCAATTTTTATTGATCCAGGTCCTACTAAGAAGCCTGCTAAGGGTAAGCAACCAACTAAGAGCCTTCCGAATGGTCTGTGCTTGGAGATCACTGGGAGAGTGCAGCATGATAGCAGTCTGCTCCAGGCGGGAAGTCTTCAGAACGTTCAATAGTGAACAAGGGTATACCGTATACCTGTGGAAAGTGATAGCAAATGTACCTTGGATTACCAATTTACCATTAAGTACGCTGTCCATCTTATTCTGATTCGTTCATTTTGATAAGAGATCACTGACCACTATCTCTATGTTTTTGCCCAATGTTCTGTGGATAAATTTTAACCGGTAACGGTTTTGCTACGACTGTTTGTCATGGCGAGTTGTTCAACAATTTGCTATTGATAAAAATCAATGAAAATTTTTATTCTGAAGGATGGACTTTTAGTCAGTGCAATTGCTATGCTGTGAACTGAAAAATCATGTAAAAATAAGTTTCCAGAAATGCTCCAACACTATTGGACTAATTTCGGTTTGTAACTTAACTATTTCATGCTTCCATGGCATCAGGAAATTTTGTACATTTACTTGTGAAATCAAGCAAAGTTGTCTTACAAAATTCTGTTGCAGATTAGCTGAAATTCCGACATGAATTTGAAGATGCTATCGTATTTATTAGTCATTCATAATATTGGAGATTAACTGGAATTCCGAGATGGATATCAAGTGCCGGTCTGCCATCCTAAGCCTTTTAATTTATTTTGGAGTTAATTATTAAATTTTTTTAAATGTTATTATGTTTTTAATTAAAATTTCAAATTCTATTGTATTGTTTAATTACAGCTTGAATTTTAAAAAGTGATAATAAAATAGTAAAAAATTTTAAATTCACAAAAATAATGTGCTATTGGACACTTTGTTAACGATGCTGATTGTCCATGTTAGTTAATATGTTCTTCAATTTATACATAATCAATTCAAAAGAAAACACAATTAAGAGATTTGGTAGAGACAAAGAAAAAAGAAACTTATGGTGACAATCAGTACAAGCATAAGAGGATTGACTTTGAATAGTAACTTTTGGGTCATTTTAAGCATCACTTTTGCCCGGATGAGATTATTGTTTTTTGTTTGGGTTGTAATCTTCATGCCTAAGAAGATGTTCTTTATTGACATCATCAGTCCATTTCTGAAGTCTCTCTCTTTGTTTCAATGTTAAAAAATTTGAGACTTTTATTTTATTGTTCACCATTCTCGAGTCTTTAATAATATAAGTATTGGACCGTACTATGTATATTATGTAAATATATCTGGTATATGATGATGTGATTAGGAGTTAGTTTGGATATACTAATGTAATTAGGAGTTTTTTTTTGAAAGTAAACGACAAAAAACACGCAAGAACAATGACCAGAAAGGCAAAACAAAACTAACCCAAGCCAACAGGCTTACCCCATACACCCGAAACCTATTAGTCTTTCTCCATCAATGTCTGAACTATTAGAGATATCTGAAGCTAAAATGGAATTTAAAACCGAAGGGCTAACACTCCAATGATGCAGGTTTGCATATAATAAGGCTACCCTTGTAAGAGAATGAGCCGCCTTATTGGCAATCCTACGCGTCCAGAGGAAGGACAAATAAAAGAAATGTCGCTTGAGAGAAACACAATCAAGAGCCAAACTTCCAATCTCAGAAAAATTCGACGACGGGGCTGAAATAGCTTGAACAGCCATCAAACAATCAGACTCCACAATAACATGATCAATGCTTTTCTCCTTTAACCAAGAAAGAGCTTCCCTTATCGACATAAGCTCAGCCAGAATTGGGTCAGTCCGAAAAGGATAATGTCCCGAGATGGCAACAACAAAACGCCCTCTATCATCTCTGAGAATAGCAGCAAAACTTGTAGCATTCTTTTCTGAAAATACCTCCGCATCGACATTACACTTTAGGAAACCCTCCATCGGTCTAGTCCATCCAGACTCGGTAACACGGTGTCTGTGGTTCTGGAAGGGGGACGTGGTCCTCTGTCCCATTAGAGTTTCACATAAATAGATGACTAAGATGGAATGTGACAGGGTTAGGACAGGGGTAATGGGATAGAGGATTTGAGGGGTCTGGAAGGATGTACATTCGTGCATATATTCATTTTTAGATATAAATAAATAAATATAGTTTCTCCTTATAAATTTATTATGGTATTAGATCGGGTTATAATAGCTACCTAGTCTTAAGTCCTTGCCTACTCTTAATTTCTTATCGTCAATCTAAGTGCTTAAATGCCACCTAAGTGTCTCCAACTTCTCAATTGATGTTAGTCATTATACAATACGTTGAACTAGTTTTGGTTTTGCCTTGCCTTTGCCTTGCATGTTGATTTGTTGGTCTTTAAGCCATTATTATCAACATGTTTATAGCTTAGACATGCCAACTTACATTTGCCTTGGTTGTGGTTTATTTATTGCTAAGTGTCATCTTCAACTAAAGAGAGGCTGAAAGTAATATGAAAGGTGAAGGTTCAAGTAAAGAAGGTAAGAAGAGCAAAATGTTGGATTCAACGTTGCCCTACTATCTTCATCCTATAGACAAGGCATTAACATTTTTGGGATGATTCTCAAAAGGGAATCAAATTATGAAGAGTGGTGTAAGGCCATGCGAAATGTGTTTAAGGCAAAGAGAAAGGTATGAAATCTTAATGGAATTCTGCAGAAACCAGTGGATGATTTAGATGAAATAGACAATTAGTGGAGCATAAATTTGGTGCTCGTATGTTGGATCATGATTTCTATAGACCCTACTATACGATCCATATTGACCTATATGGATAACATGAAAGACCTCTAGGATGACTTGAAAGAGCATTTTTTAGTTAGTAATGGTGTAAAAGTGCATTAATTGAGGGAGGCCACTAAAAATTGTAAATAGTAAGGAAGTACAGTAGTTACTCATTTTGGACGCTTAGTAGCGATGTGGGAGGAACTTGTCGGTTATATGAAGGTACTTACGTGTCGTTGCAGAGGGTTCAATTGCAGCCTCGCCTAACAATACCTTGATGAGAGAGAAAGAAAAGGTGTATGATTTTCTCACGACTCTTCACACTACACTCTATGGTTAGACACGAAGCAACATATTGATTATGAAGCCTCTATTATCTCTTAGTAAAGCCTATGGACTTGTTGGGAAAGGCACACGCAAGTGTCGTGTGAGAGAGGAGTGATTTGAACTAATGGAATTTACGATTCAAATGCTCAACATTTCACAAAGTAATGGAAAAAAATGCAAAGGTAGTTTGTACGAATTGTAAAAAGTCAAGCCACGGGGCGAAAGATTTATATAAAATCATTGGCTATCTGTAATGGTGGTCAATTGGGCGAGGTGGTGGTTATGGCAAAGGTAAGAAAAATGGAGGTAGGGGAGGCATAGGTTAAGGATGTGGTACTATGGAATAGGTAAGAATAAACGGAATAAAGTTTTTCCCTCTTAATAAATATTTCATTGAGAATGAGATTTTATTTTAGACCTCGTGTGTTGGAACTCCGTAACAAAATGGTAAGGTAAAAAGGAAACATTTGTCATATACTTAATGTTAAGACATGCAGTACATTTTTAAGCTCACTTACTAATCAAGTTTTAGGGAGAATGTATCTTAACTATGGGTTATTTAATTAAAAGAAATCCATCTAGCTTGAATGGGGGAAAGTCACCTCATGGAGTCTTGTATGGTAAACCCTTTTCATATGCATGTATAAGAACATTTAGGTGTTTATGTTACGAACACTAATGGGGATATTATTGAGACAAGTTTAGGCCTAGGATTAGAAGATGTATCTTTGTGGGTTTCCTGTATACTAAAAAAGGATAGAGTTTGTATAACTTAGTTATAGGAGAGATGTTGGCCCCCGAACTTTTCTTGGAATTTTGAATGATTAGTTAAAATAAAATGAGGAAATATGGTATAGTTCCTTGTAATGAATGAAAAGTATGAATGAATCTATGAGCATTTGATGAAATGAAAGACTTTTGAATTTTCTTGTGTTTTGCATATGTTTAATAAAAAGGTGAAGTAGTATGGTGCTGAACGTGGACACGCCTGTGTTGAACGTGGCCATGTCCAATGAGAAAAATGGTGTTTTGAGTTTAAAATGAAATTGATAGTGAATGAATTGTTTTGAATGGAATTGAAAAGTAAGAAATAGATAGTGAATGTGTGAGAATTTGGAGAATTAAGAAAGTTTGACTTTTTGGAATGAATAGTAGTAGTAGAGTAGACCTTTTTAAGCTGAAATTTTTGTGAATTTTTCTGCCTTGACTTAGGCAGAATTTGATAAAATGATCTTCATGAAACTTGTAGCTTCTATTGAGAGCTTTCTATCTCTATAAAGTATGACATTTTTTGATATCGGGATTGAAAGTTATGATCTTCCAAAGATAAGGTTATTTTGCTTTGTTTTTGAAAAATGCTATTAAGGGTAAGTTTGTGTGTACTTTGTTTTGAGGCAAATTATGTAATGAGGTAGTTTGAATTTGAGTAAGTGGTCTACATGAAAGTTGTATCTTGACTTTCAATCTTTCTAACGCTATAAAGTATGCAATTTTTGGATGTAGAATTGAAAAATGTGAATGTTTGACGTTTGGATATTGTTTATGTGAGTTTTAACAGGGCAGAAATTTGATTGAAACATTGACCTAGTTAGAGGTTGAAATTGCCTTTAAGTGCTTCATGAAAGTTGAATATTTGATTTTGATCTTTACATTGATATAAAGTATAGAATTTTTGGACAATAAAATGAGAAGTTATGAATTTTAGAAATTGTGTTACTGTTCATGATGACATTTATGTGGGCAGTACGTTTGATTGAAATTTTGACCCTTATAGAAGCAGAAATTGCTTTACTTTCTTCATGAACATTTTAGATTATATTTTGATCTTTCCATTGATTTAAAGTATGGGAATTTTGGACCATGGAAAGTAGAGTTATGATTTTTAGAAGTTTGTTACTATTTTGGTATGATCATTAGTGGACAGTAACTTTGAAGTGGTTTTTGACTCCCTTAGAGGCCAAAATGATTTTTCTGTCCTTCATGGAAGTTGTAGAGATTCCTTTTTTCTTTCTATTGATATCAAATTTGTCAAATTTGGAGTTTAGGATCAAGAGTTATGATTTTTCGAAAATTTTGGTTATATATATATATTTAAAGTTCTATTATTTTGCTTATAATCTGACCCTTTTGCAATATTTTGCTTATAATTTCTCCGTCCGACATCCGATTGATTTGGTTTTCAAAGTGCTGGATTTCTAAGACAATTATCTACATTTTCATGGGAAATTATGATTTTTGAGATTAATCTGGAAAAGATTTGATTTAATCAAATTGAGTTGAAAAAATTTCTAAATATGCTTCAGTATTTTAGTGAAATCTTGATCTGTATAGCTCTGATTGAGTTGATTCTTGTTCCTAAATAAACTAGAGATATGGAGATATAAGGTATCTGAAGACACAAAATTCCAATTTAGCCCCTAAGATATTCAATTTCTGAATTGAAGTTGGGTTTAGTGTTCAGTCTTGGATTAGTAAGAGCTGAAAGTGTTTAGGTCATAACTAAGATATCCAATTGAGGTGATTCTTGATTTAAATTAAACTAGAGAAATAGGACTAGCAATGTTATGAAGGATCTGAATTTCAATTTAGTCTTTAAAAATATCAATTTTTGGATGGAAGTAAATTGCTGGAAAATGTTTTAGCATAAGAATAATCCGAAATGTTTGGAGTATAATTTTTTGGAGTTGTGAACCAAATTAAATTATTTTGGTGGCATTATGAAATTTAGAAAATGAGGAACATTTATCTGGAAGGAAGTTTTAGCAAATTCCTTCAATTTGGTAATTTGAAAAATGTCCTAAGCTAATCATGATTTAATGTTATTTGGGACTTTGTTATATTTTATATTTTGATGACTTAATTAGCATGTTAATATGAGAAATTAACATGTTAATTTATTTAAGATCATATGGCATAAGTTTATTGTATTACATTAAATTAAAGTGTTAGAAATTAAAATGTTAGATATGCATAAGGGCAAAATTGGAAGAACACTTAAGGTTTTAAGTTATAAGGCTTTTAAGGAAGGGCAAATGGGTCTTTTT
>JANZLC010000006.1:27201376-27211477 GCA_026413385.1 Erythroxylum gracilipes
AAGTAGACAATTAAAGAAATTAATAAATCAAGAATAATAATAAATAAATAAAAATAAATAAAGCAAATAAAAGAAAAATTTTCGGGGCCCAACATACTCTCTCTTCTCATCTCATAACCTAAAATGAGAGGGTCTCATTTAGGTTATTGGCCTTTTCATATAGCCTTCTTAAACAAATGAGAGGGTCTCATTTATTGGCTTCTTTATGTTTGATTAAAGAATGAAGTGATGCACTAGATGCACTTCACTTCTTTCTTTCATCATTAACCAAAATTGAGAGAGTATGAAAAAGTGTTCTTACATTTTTTAACTCACTCTCCCCTCTCTTGGATAGCCTAGCCGAAACTTGAATGAGAAGGGTCTCATTTTTTGCTTCTTTTAACTAAGGAAAATCTCTTTAAGATTTCTTCTCCTTTCCTACCAAAGGATCTTGGTAACCAAGTTGTATGAGGAGAACAAATGGTAGATCAAATTGGTCGAGGATACAATAACAAGGAGAAGATACATTGAAAAGGAGAGGATACAAAAGCGAGGAGTCAAAGCTGTAGCAAGGAGTCGGTTTAATCTGCATCTTGTTATTATGTTAATTATTTTCCTTATACTGTATCATCTATGGCTGAAACATGTTGATTTGGTTATGTTATTTTCGTTGCATTTTGATTTCAGAAAAAGTTTTGAAATCTACCATTTTAGCCAAATCTTCTATGCTTTTGTTTTCGATCCAACAGTATTATGGCAAGGTACAAATTCCTTAACCAGTCCATCCTCTTGGTTGATTATCCCATCACCTTTTAACTCCTCGTAATTCCCTTTGGAAAGTTTTACCCGTAGGAATTCATCTTTTACCTTCAGAAGTAAGTGAGGGCTTCCATTGGTATTGGACTGACACATTATCCTCATATAGAGATCCATCAAGCCCCAATCACATAATTGGGATAATTTCTGATAATCATTAGAGAGTTCCATATTAATACAAATTTTAGCATAACCCAACCTCTTCCTTTTCACTGTATTATCATCCAAACATAGGGGTTTTCCTAGAAAGCTAGCAATCATACTTAAGCCTTCTATTGTCCAATATTCAAGAGGAACATTGTAGAGGTTTACCTACATTGGGAAAAGTCTCTTTTTGTTGCAATCGATATGAAAACCAGGCTGGCAAGGCTGCAGAAAGAGTGGAAAATTTGATACATGCCACGCTTCTTCTAGGATCTTTAGAGCTTGAACTTTAGAGGAAAAGTTGAATATATTGTATTTATCTTCTGTTATTAATACTTCAATAAAGCCTTTTTTTCATCCTGATTGTGCCCATTTTTAAATAATAGAGAATGGAAGTCTTTTGTCCTAGAAGAAGCCTACGAGGGAGTTCTCCCAAGATGTGACCCCTTCCTACAGAATTTCCATATTTGGAGAGACAATAGCACATCTAGCTTCAGTTTTAAGAGGGCAAAAATGTAGTGAGAGGTCTGGGAAACCTCCTACCACCTGCTTCTATATGTTCCTTTTAGCTGATGGTATGGTTAAAGAAGAAGATGACAAAGCTTGGGTTAAGGAAGTGGTGTAGTGGAAGAGAGGTTCAGGAGTAGTTTGTAGTAAAGGGGGAGAAGGTTTCAGTGCTACAACAGAGAATGGCGATAAGGGTAAAGGAGGGAAATCCTCCTTAATAGGGTTCTATTGTGTAGTAGGTTAGGATGTCTACATAGTAAAAACAGTAGGAAAACTTTTTTCAAGGGGGTTGGATGGAAGATGCAGGTGCTAAAAGAGGAAAGTGGAGTAGGCAGGGGAGTGCAAGAAAGGAGAAAAAACCTTTTAGCTCTTGCAAAGATAGGCAAGGGGAAGATAAAAAAGATGGGCAAGAATGAAACAAATAGGAAGATGAAGGTGAAACTCGAAGAATGAAGAAAGGAAAGAGTGGAAGAATGGGAGAGCAGTAGTGAGGCTAAGAGAGTGGTGAGGTTTTATGGTGAGAAAAGCAGCAGTGATGGCTAAAGGTTAAAGAGAAGGAAGAGAATCTCTCTCTAAACTCATTATAAGTCTTATCCACCATAAAAAGCCACGTGATTACACTATTTCTCTTCACTAGTTGAACAATTATGGGTACCTTTTTCCTACATTTGGAAAGTGTTATAAGGAACCTCTAATATTTGATTGTTTTTATGAAAATACCTTTTAGCGTTAATATACATGGCTTAAGCTTCCAGTTCCTGGGAGTTAAAGTGAATGACTTTTATAGTGAGCTTTTGAACGTCAACACTAGGAAATCACTAGGACATGAAGTGCTTGAATCTAACATACAATCCAAACACTTTCCATTACCACGTAAAAGCAAGCCTTAGTTAAAGGGTCATGATTCCTGGGTTGGTCCTTCTAGGCTGGTAGTTCCAATTAAGTTTTTGAGCATAACTAGTTAAAATATATAAACTATAACAAAGTTAGATAGTTCAGATATGGAAGCAGTATGCTTTTTATTTATGTTTTCTGCTCATATTATAACAAATGAAAAAAGGAAGAAGCACTTTTTCAATAAAAACAAACCACCTGAGAATTCTTTGCCTCAAAAGCACTTGTTTGCCTGCAACATATAAGCATAAAATATTAGTGTACCTATGTTACTAACTATAGGAAAGAATTCATTAGTAAAAGTTGAAGATTAATACTTGGTTACGTACCCTTTTAGCCTTATGGCTTATTTAAAATGCTAACTTGTCCATGCCAAAAGAGCCACCATTTTATGTTGATCATGTCCTATCCTGATTGAGGCATGACATCTAGTTATATACATTATATACTTTGTTTTTGTACATAATGGAATACCTTTCTTTATGTATGAGTGTGTGTGTGTGTGTGTGTGTGTGTGTGTGTGTGTGTGTGTGTGTGTGTGTATAACTGGTCTGGATTGGGACCTTTTCAGCATATGGATGATGCGCACCAATTCCCTCTTCCTCTATTAATGATTGCCGATTTTATCCACAATAGAGATTACTGTTTACCTCTCATTACAACTCATCTGACCGATGCACAACTTCAAGCGTTGAATGCTTTACCTTCTGTTTTAACAGATATACCAGATCGTGTGTTTTGGAAGCTTACATCTACGGGCTTGTTCTCACTGGCAACTGCATATGAATTTGTTCGATTTCGTGCTATCATTTCTTCTGTGGCACAATTTCTTTGGTCTAACTTGCTGCCTAGGAAAATCTCAATATTTGTTTGGAAATTTTGAAACTCACTTTTGCCTCTTCCTACTTTCTTGATTGGTATTGGTTTTGTTGTGAATCCTACTATCTGTTGCTTCTGCCGATCAGCTTCTGAGAATTGTGATCACTCCTTCTATTCTTGTCCTGTCGTGTTGGAAATTTGGGATCATTTTGCTTCATTGACGGAAATAATTGTCCCACGTTTTCATGGTTTGTGGCCGATGTTTTTGAATTGGTGCAGACGATCATCTCACTAATGCCTTCAATTATACTGTGGGAGGTTTGGAAGTATAGGAATAATTTTGTTTTCGACAACATAAGACCAACTAAACTTCTTATGATCCATATTGTGCATCGACAACTTACCGGGATTTTGTTGGCTCACCGCCCGATACCGAGGGACCCCCAAGATCGTCGTTTTATTGAACGTACCTTTAATTGTGCAATACAGTAACCGCGGAAGCAGCGGATTCACACGGTCAGTTGGCGACCCCCTGATTCTGATGTTATGGTCTTGAATACGGACAGCTCATCGCTTGGCAATCCAGGGTCGTCGGGTTGGGGTTTTATTGCCAGATCTTCAACAGGTTTTTTCTTCTACGCTGAGGCTTTTTATGTGGGCATATTGAACAACGTGAAGATGGAATTGGAGGCTATTATTAATAGTTTGAGATTTTGCAATGCTTGTGGTTTTACTGGAACTCAAATTCAAACAGATAACTCGACTATTGCGGCTTTCTTACAGACGAATGGAGGCTGGCCATGGCAATTTTACACTGAATTTCAAATTATCAAGACTGTTGCTGATTTTTTGTCTAGGATTGGCTCATTTGGGGTTTCGACTCAATTTCGCTAAGAGGATGATTTGTCGTTGGTTGTTAGTGGAACTTTGGTCTTGGAACGACGTGCTACTCCCTACCTCCGTCTTCATTGATTTTCTTTTTTCCTTTCTTATTTTAATTATTTGTACTTGGCCTGAATCTGTGGAGTTTTCTTGCTAGATTCTTTCCTTCACAGTTCCATAGCGAGCCGAGCAATAGGGTGTAGCCCCTTTTCTCGCTATTAATAAAAATGGTTTTAATTTTGGCCAAAAAGAATATATATATATATATATATATATATATATATATATCTTTTACTCCCATTTTTCTATTTTCATTTTCACCTCCCCTAAAAAGTTACCATTTATGAAACTCTCATCTTCCTTCATTCTTCACCATTGATGACTTTAACTAGTTAACCATATATACCAATTAACTCCTCTCTTCAAACTCATCACAATTATACTCATTTTACCTCATAACAATGTTGAATCATCAAATGGAGAAGAAAATCGAAAGAAAATTAAATCATTGATCCATTGCCTCCTATGAATGTTGCTGACTACCATCACCACCATTGAACTCACCTTGACATTAGGAGCAAAATCCTTATGGTTTCATCACCGGTCATCATTTGTATCAACCTAGATTGACAAAAATAGAATTTAAGGCTCCAAAATAATTTTTTTAAAAAATCATTGAGATTGCTTGAGAATTTGAGTTTCTTATATTCATAAAAGTTGTTTTAATCATCAAGAGCCTTAATTTGATATAAAAAATCATTGAATTTTGACATTGAAAATGTTTTTGGTCATCTAAAGATTTTTTTGATGACCTAAGGAACATTTAGGTAGCTCGAGATATTTTTCTAGCTACTTTTTTCAGAAAATTTTGATAAATTATGCTGATCATTTTTCCCTTAAGAATCATAATGAAATCCTTAATGGTTTATAAATTAAAATTATGAAAGTTTAGGTGAGAATAAAATCAAAGGTCGAATTGCATAATTGGACCATTCTAGCAAACCTAGTAAGTCCTAGGTTATCAATTAAGCCTAATAACTTGTGAACATTGATTAGGATATTGTCTTTCCTATTTACATCAAGGGAGAGACTCACATTGTAAGGATTGGATAGACAAGTACATTAATTAGGAAAGTTCATATATATCCGCTGATCCTAAACCCATACCAGCTATTGAATATGGTTCTATATTGATATGAATGGTGACATGTTAAGTCAAGATAGATGTCCCTATCCTTATGGATACGTGATATGATATATATATATATATATACACTAACTTTGTCATGACCTAAATGGGTTTGTCACTGACATGTGAAATTCAAAAGTCTATCCCTTCATATCACATCTAAGCCTTACTATAAGCGATAGAAATAAATATAAAATCTTGAAAAATAAATAACAACATTGGTACATATAAGTACAAACACAGTAAAGTACATTAATGCTAGAGTGTGTTAGAAGAACATTTTTTAGCATACTAAATCATACCACTGCAGACGTTAGATTACAAATACAAGTGAAAACAAATGAAAAACATATATATATATATATATATATATATATATACATTCTTTGGAGTTACTACTATGTAGTTGGTAGTGGCTGACCTGAAAAATAAAGTTGAGGGGAGTTAGACCTCACTGAGTAAGTTTACATTGCCCTACGACACCTAATGGCATGCTAGCATAATATATAGTTTATACTAGTATAAATACACATATATAATTAATGACAAATCACTTGCAATGCACAAAAGTCATGGAGAAGGAATACTATTCATGAAATCCTCCTCTTCCTCTATTCTTCGTCACAAGCAGCTTTAACCAGCCAACCATATATACCAATCAACTCCTTTCTTCGATCTCATCACAGCTATACCTATTTTATTTAATGCCAATGCCAAAATCAACACAAAATTTAAGAAAAAAAATTAGAGAAAAACTTAAATCTTTGATCCATCGCCTTCAGTGAGCATTGCTGACCACCACCACCACCATTAAACTTTCATGGAGTTTAGGAGCGAAAGCCCTATGGTCTTGTTGCTGGTCACCATTTGTATCACTATTAATTGATGAAGATAAAAGTTAAGGCTTTGAAATAATTTTTCTTTAATTCATTTAGATTGGTTAAGAATTTGAGTTTTTTTTTTCAGTTATAAAAGTTGTTCTACTCATCAAGCATTTGATATAAAAATCATTAAATTCTAAGGTTGAAAAATTTTATAGTCATCAGATTAATACTCTGGTCATCGATAATATTGTTACGGTGACCTTTTTAGAAACATTTTGATAAATTTTATAAATTATGTTGATCATTTCCCTAAAGAATTATAGATAAATTCTTAACATTTCTAAAAATTATATAAATTGAGTTGGTCATTTTTTCCTTAAGAATTATAATGAAATTCTTAACAATTTTTGAATTAAAAATCACGAAAGGTTTATATTAGAATAGGATCAAGGGTTAAATTTCATAATTAGATCATTCTAGCAAACCTAATAAGTCCTAGGTTGTTAATTGAGACCAACAATTGAGAAATGACATTGATTAGGATTTTTTGCCTATTTTATACGTCTATCAAGGGCAAAACCTATATTACAAGGTTCACACAGACAAGTGCATCAATAAGGTAATATTGAATCCATACTAGTTATTGAATGTGGTTATATATTAACATAAATGATGATGTGTTAAGTGTTTAGCAAGTTTTACTTCTATAAAACCGTCAATAATCCACAAGTGCACTAGTCATAAAGCGTAGTAATTGAGGTGTCAATCCCTCAAAGAATTAGTGAACTAATTGAATCCTATTGTTATCTAAGGTTATAACAAGTGTGATAAAAACAAAAATAAAAACTAAAACAACATATTGAACAATTGATTATGAATTGATTCAAAATGAAATTCTAAAATTAACATAAGGAAATCAAAATAGAGCACAACCATTTAACAATCAAGAAATTACACAAGATAAGATTAACCAATTATGAAAAGAAGGGATTCATTATATCGTCAATTGCTAAGTTAATTACTTTAGAGTTAATTGGTATTGGTCCTAGAATTTTGAAAGGTTGTTTATTCTCTCTCGAGACATAATCATTAAAATGTAAATCATAACCCCTAATTGAATCGGAATTTCTGATTTTGCAATTTCTCAATTAATAAAAAGCCCGTATTCCAATTAGTTCTTAAGCAATCTAATAGACAATCGGGACCTCACACAAGATCTCTCTTCATGTAATTACCAATTTGATGTTTATGTGATCTATTAAGATGTTAATTTTCATTACCCAACCTAATCATACTACTATCGGCTCAATCTCTCAATACGTTACCGAAGTATGAAAAAAGGATAAACAATTACAATACCAAAACACATTAACATCAAAAGCAATCAAATCACAATTGAT
Source organism: Erythroxylum gracilipes (assembly GCA_026413385.1). Classification (NCBI taxonomy): domain Eukaryota; kingdom Viridiplantae; phylum Streptophyta; class Magnoliopsida; order Malpighiales; family Erythroxylaceae; genus Erythroxylum; species Erythroxylum gracilipes. The sequence goes on from JANZLC010000006.1 coordinate 27,208,831, forward strand.
TCAAAAATAAATCCCAAATGAAGTTAGAACATCCTTAAAAAAGTATTCATCATCCTCATATCCAAATCATACATCATATGAAGTAAATAACAAAAGTAATAAGAAACAAATTTGGAAAGGAGTGGCTAGCAGCAACTACTCCTCTTCTTCTTCATCATCTCTTCTCTATCTTCCTTAACCTCTTTCTCTAAATGGTAAGATAGAGGCCTTTTTAATTAAGTTCATCTTATTTCTTTTTATTGTTCTTTTGCATTTTGGGGTCAAAACTAGGTTTTACCCAGGCCAAAAAGTCCAAAACGACCCTCCAAAAATGAAAATGGAAGCAGATGTCGCACCTATCATGATCATGATGGTTAAAATGAGCTTCTGTCATGATCGTGACCCTTGAAAATGAGGTTCTATAACAGTGACCCTTGAAAATGAGGTTCTATAACAATCACAATCATGACTCTTGGTCAGATCACTTCTGTCACAATCATGACAGGGATGTCACGATTGTGGCCTGACTCTTCCTCCAAACTATCCTCCAACTTTTCTCGATCTTCTTCATCTAATTTCAAACATTAACAAACATATCAAAATACCTCAAATGCACAAAATTAAAGTCCATTGACATGCTCTAAACCATATGATACTAAAAAACATAACCACATAATCACATTACACAATTTTAATTCTAAAAATGCACAATTCATCTAATTAACACCTAAAAACACACTAAAAACCTACTAAAACATGATATAAATTACACATATAAACATCCCCAAACTTAAAATTTTGCTTGTCCTCAAGAAAAAACAGAACAATTACAAACTCAAACACCAAATAATAACACATATATACACGTATATGCAGTAATAATACAATGACATCAAACTTCATGAAACTAATTTAACTTCAAACACAATCCTTCAAGTTGTTCTAACTTATTAACTTATGAAATCTACGGCTGAACACTTCATATTAAATATGTATACTAATCAAGACCTTAATGTCATATTCAATCACCGTCAGCACTTGCACACACACACATTGATAACTAGTTAGTCAATCAAAACTGTAAGTATACCTAAATAGCTTTTCATGTAAAAAACATGCTATTCACAAAGATCGGTAGGATTTATTTATCAATACACTATTTTTGTTAATTTTTTTACATTGATCTGGTCTTTTGATGCAAAGGAAAACATTTGTAGTGAATTTCTCCCAGTTACTCAACTAGTCTATGTTTCATTAATAGGCTTGTTTGAAATGTCATTCTAGCCTTTTGGCGCGAAGGCAAACATTTGTGATAAATGTCCCCCAGTTACTCAACTAGATCACATTCTCAATTGGCTACTAGCTATATTCATAACCTGAAGGCCAGTGGAAAATTTATTTATTAACAATACATAATGTTTTTTCACATTTTATATAGCTTTCCTCATTTCTTTGGATAATCCTCCTCATGAAAATATACTAATGTTGCTACTTATTCAATTGAACTAAAATTATAAATGTATGTAGCAAATTTCTTAAGGTGAGTGAACTAACGTCATATCCTAATTAACATACATATTTAACTAAAGATACCTAGAATACGAATTTCACAAGCTAATAAATCTTTACAACTAAAAAAAACTATGTTCAAACAGAAACTAATTCCATTAAGTCCAAGCCATTGACACATTCACATGATCGACACCATGATAACCTAAGAAAAAACTAACATATGTGATTGAACCCAATTTGGCTATATTATTTATTGACATTTTCATGGTTTTTGTTATACTTTTCGGCTCCTTTTGTTGGATATTGTGCTTAATTTGACCCAAGAGTACTTGTTTTGAATTAATGTGATTTGAGGGTCAAATTGTCATAATTAATTAACAACTGAACTCCCTTAAATTGTAGGACAATTGATATTACAAATTATTACTTTTCATTGTAATAACCAACTCAAGAAGAGTATAACCAAGTTGAAACAAAGAAATGGAAGCAATGAGATGACTTGTTTCACCACAGCGCCGTGGCACGCCATGAAGGAAAAAAGCTCGCCGCGACGTGAATCAATTATCTCATTGCGGCGAGTGATCAAAAGGTGCACGTCGCGACGCAATTTCTTCTCGTCGCCGCGAAGCACAATCCGGCACCCGAACTCTAATTGGAAAATCCTCTCACTGTGTTGACCCAACCCATCGACCCATCCTTTAAATTCTTGCCAAATTAGGTTAGAAGGGGGTTCGAAGCAGACAGAAACATTAGGTAGGTGAGAGAGAATTCAGAGAGAAGAAAGAAGACAGAGTCAAGACGATACCACCCAGGGTTCCCTTCGGGGTTCCCTGGGACAATTTTCGCATAGTTTTTATCTTCCATTTCCACCGCCTACTTCCACCATGGGTAGCTTGGATTTGTTGCGAGTTGTAAGGTTTCCGGTTGCAATGTGTGGTTAGGCATTCATTTTCTCTTGAAGATGCAGTGATGGGTGGAGTTGACCGAGCTTCAAAGGGGAGTAGCTTAATCCGTAGTTTAACTATGATTTATGAATGCCTAAGTCCAGGATTTGTAACTTGTAGTGAAGCTACTTGATCATAGTTAAATGTTGGACATTTAATGTGTTGTTTGGATTAGTAGTTTACATTGTCATGTTTAACTACATTGTTATGAA
>JANZLC010000006.1:27215524-27249084 GCA_026413385.1 Erythroxylum gracilipes
GTCTTAATTTCCCTTTGAGCTCACATGTACCAAGATCTCGGGTCCTAACCCTTCATATGGGGACGAGATGTTACAATTGTGACATTTGATTTGAATATTGAAGTGCTATTGAATGTGAATTGGATGAAGTATATATACTTATGTGATTTTCAAATCTGTTCGGAATGTGCATTTGCATATGAATGATAGTGTGAATTCTCAACTCTAATGATGAATGCCAGACTAAGGTCCGATGACATGGGAATGAATGAGTTTATGCAAATGTGAGTGAAGCATTCCATTTCATGAATGCATGAAACATAACGGGAGTTGTGACCAGAGTAGCCACCGATTAGAGCTTAAAGCTCAATGAGTGAAAAAGAGCCCCGAGCTCAAAAGTGATTCAGAGTCTTAGGCTCAACGTATAATGAGCCCTATATGGGATAGTTATCAATGAGCTAGGTATTCAATGGATACGGGACAGTTTAGGCACTCGGTCATAACAAAATAAAAAATGGAAAGAGAGTCTCATGTGCATTGCATATGTATAATGAAAAATGTGAATTCTAATACTTAGTGAAGGATTAAATGTACTGAATGTGAAATATTGTGAATATGTGAAATAATGTGCAATGTGAATTAAATATGTGAAGTATTTATTATGTGTTTAGGTGAGCCATTGATGATGGTCACTCACTGAGTTCGCAAAGCTCACCCAAAATTTGCAAATATTTTTCAGGACCAGAAGAATACCCCGTTAGGCTAACGGGAGTATATCTACAACTTTCAAGTGAAGGATAGAGGTCGGGATCAGTTCGCATCTGTATCGCATGTCTTTAATTTTGTATTGAATTGTTTTCCGCAACTCTGGTATAAATTTGTAGTTTGAAATGACTCGAGTGTTCTGTATTTAAAAAAGGGCCCAAATGGCCATATGGGAATTTTGTAAATTGCTTTGCATGATTGAAAAGGGCTTATGCCCTATTTGGTTATTGACTTCCGCATGTGTATTATATGATTCAAAAAACAATTTATCAATTTCGGATTGATTGAGTGTTTCAGCACGCCACCCTCACTGGATACGGACTCGGATATCACCGTCGATGTCGAGTTTAGGTCTTGCGGGAGTTGGGGTGCTACATCTCCTCCTCCGAAACAAACCATCTTATTAGTCAATCAACACACAACCGACACAAGATTAGTTCATCCCGCAAATATCAGGTGCACTTATGCAAGAATCACTTTATCTGTTGATATGACATATTAGAAGGAAGCTTACCACTAGCTACAAAGTTTGCTATATCAACGAACCATGGTGTCGCCATGCTGTTAAGTAGCATCAAAGTTTCATTAAGGAACTTTTCATTAATGTCATCACTTTGCTCGAATTCCCTTCCCTCTAGACCTGACAAATGGTCTGCAACCACTTTCTCTACTTCCTTCTGATCTCGCACTTCAATGTCAAACTCTCGTAAAAATAGCACCCATTAAATGAGTCTTAGCTTCATGCCCTTCTTGGCAAAAAGATATTTTAGCGTAGCATCATCGATAAATATGATCACCTTAGAACCCAAAAGGTACGACCTAAACTTGACGCATGCATACACCACTGCATGTAGCTCCTTTTCCATATTGGTGTAGTTTAGTTGAGGTCCCGTAAGTGTCTTGCTTGCGTAATAACCGTCATGTAACTTTTTGTCCTTTCTTTGACCTAACATAGAACCTACAACTTGGTCACTTGCATCGCACATGACCTCAAATAGGAGAGTCCAATTGAGTGATGTTAAGATTGGGCCTTATGTGAGTGCCTTTCTTAATTGATTGAATGCAAACAAATAATTATCATCAAAATGGAAAGGCATTTCTTTGACTAATAAGCTTTTCAAAAGTCTTGCGATTTGTGAGAAATCCTTAATAAAATGATGGTAGAACCTAGTATGATCTAGGAATGCTCACACGCTTTTGATATTGATGGAAGGCAGGAGCTTCTTAATGACCTCTGTTTTTGCTCTGTCCACTTCAATTCCTTGGAGAAATTTTTTTTGCCCTAGCCCTATCCCCTCATGCACCATAAAGTGACACTTCTCCCAATTTAACACCAAGTGTGATTCTTCACATCTTTGGGATACTCTATCCAATTAGTCATGCACTGCTCAAAAGGGACTCTAAAGACTGAAAAAATCATTCATAAAAACTTTCATTTTGTCCTCGATCATATCCACAAAGATAGACATCATGCACCTCTGAAATGTAATAATCCAAAATGCATTTGTCTTTACACAAATGTACAAACTCTCCATCCCATGACTATTCTTGTCAAAATCAACTCCCCACTTTCACTCTCCATAACAACCATTCTGCCCTTCTTCAGTATGTAGTGTACCGGGCTAACCCATTTGCTATCGAATATAGGGTATATGATACTCACATCTAAGAGCTTCACTACTTCCTTCTTGACCACTTCTTTCATATGAGGGTTCACCCTACATTGTCATTCCCTCACTACTTTGCTCCCTTCTTTAAGGTTTATCCTATGCATACAAACATTTGGGCTTATACCTCGAATGTCAGATATTTGCCATCCTATGGCTTTCATTTGCTTCTTAACAATTTCTACCACCCGACCCCTTTATCTCATCATCTTCCTTATATTCAGCTTCGTTCACCTTCTCAGCTTCGTTATCTATCTTAACTTTTACTGATTTAACCTCTTCAAAACATCTTTCTACTTTCTCTTGAATACTTTAATCCGTAATGTCAATCTTTATGAAAGTGCTTCTTTCTTTCAGATTCTTCAAGGCTTTAGTCATATTGAGCTCCACTTGATCTTCACCAATCTAAGGTGTCAATTTACCTTCATGAACATCGATCAATGCTTTTTCTATGTTTATAAAAGGTCATCCAAGAACTAATGGACAGTTCTTATCCTCTTCAAAAACAAGAATAACAAAGTCCCACAGGGATAATGAACTTGTCCACTTGCATTAACACGTCTTCCACCACTCCAAACGGTTTTTTAATTGATTGATTAACCAACCTAAATCACATAAGCTTTTTTTTTTTTGGCCAATTCAAACTCACCAACCACACACGGTATTGTGAAACTCTTTGAATCTTTCAACTTGGAAGATATATGGCTAGTGACTATGGAACTACAGCTATCAAAAATGATGATTCTATGATCGATAATAATGGGTAAAGAAGATGATGATATTAAAGAACTTTAGCTTAGTTTAATATAAATTTTGTAAGAAATTTCATTTTTATTTTAAAAAGATTTATGGTTATTTTCACTTAACAAATGATAAGAATTTAAAATTAATATGATTTTATATGCTAAGATAGAAATCAATGTTAGTGTGTTAAATTTTTGGAAAGAATAAACTTATGAGTTAGGTTAAATTTTTAAAATTTTATAATGATTCAAATTTAAATTTAAATTTAAACTTATTTCATGGGTAGAGTTAAATACGAACATATAAATGTTTTAAAAAAATTAATTAGATTTTAGTTAAATCTATTCCAGCCCAGCTTATATACATATCTACACTGTGCGTCAACCATATTCTACCTTAGCTATAGCATAATGTCATATCCTATCTAAATTTGAGCATAATATCAACTCATGTATGTCTTATTGTATATTTTCATACGTGCTATTCTATTATATAAAAGGAGAAGTTCATTTAGGATAATAAAAACTCATTACAATACTATCTTACGCTTAATTAGACAAACTTAAAACTAATTTAAGCGTCGGAAATCGTACAGGAATTTTTTTAAGTCTAAAAATCCATTCAACAAAAGACACTATGAAATGTCTGAGTAACGATATTGAAACGTAAGTCCAACCCAAAAAGACTTGGTGTAAACATCACATTTCGAGGAAGAAATCACACGATTCATATTTAATTCTGTTAACAAACAAACTCCGACAAAGTTTCTTTGGACATCACTTTGTTGCACTTATTTAAGGATGCATGCAGAAACAATTTAAGGCCATTTCATTTTAAGGGTGATTGGACTCTTTATCATCCATAGCAAGTCTTATCCAACAGAAAGTTGGGTCAAAAAATTGGGAGCCACTTGTCACTATGCTGTCCATGTAGTGAACAGGTCCTGAATACATAATAGTTAATAGGCTAAGGTGAGCATGATTGCTAAATTTTGCATTGACCGTACATAGATTTAGCCAATATTAGGGGCTCATATTAGCTTGCTCCTCGTGCACTAGCAAGGAAGCAAATTGAACTCTTTTTGTGTTGTACTTTGGCCCTCAGGGGAATATCTTTAATTCATTACCTTTGAACTTTCAGAAAAAGAAATATTAGGGACATAATGCCAGACACTTCATCTAATGATGAAGGCAGAAAACGCAAACTAATGTGAATGAAGCCCAAGATACTATGTAGGAGTAGGACCTGATGTTGCAGCCCCCCCAAAGGCCTACTTATGTAGAGATTTGCTTGCCAAGAAGTCAGGTGATCCTTCCTTCTTTCGCTCAAATCAGAACTCTGTCATGTTTTCAACAATCTTTTCTTTAACTTTCCGGACTTGTCCTAGCCTTAACACTTCCCGAAACGCCCTGTCACTGCTCTAAAAGTTTCGTTGAAAAGTTTGTATCATTCAACTGTCATCCTAGGATATACATATCCCACCTCCTGAGCTATCTTCCTACTCCAGTTTATTTGGTGCAATGGAAAGTGAAAGGAAGATCACTGCCCTTCGTGATGCTTCATTCTCTTCTTATCTCAGCAGAGCTGATGATAACTTTGTAGTTAAGCTGACAGATCCATTGCAAGAGACTTCTGGGATCAAGAGTTCTATGGCTGAAGAAGGTGAAATAAGTGTGTTTTCTGCTGAGAAGTACTTCAAGATGAAACTGGACGATGAAAGTCCCAGGCTTATTGATTCTAATCAAGTCAGGCACGTACACGCAAAAGACATTACAAGGGTTGATCATGGGATGAAAATGAAACGCAGACCGGGCACTCCAAGTGCAAGTTCTGAAGCTAGTTGGGACCGCCAAACTGCATTATTGCAAAGTTCTACGAAGTGCTCATCTCACAATAGGCAAAAGAAGGTAAACGAAAGATGGCTCTTTGCTGGTTTTCCCTGCAACGGTTCATGTTCCGACAAGAAGTCGGTTTATACTGAAAGCAGCGTAGCTTACAGAGGGATTCATGGAAAAGAGTCTACTAAAGAAACCATTCCTCCAGCCGACCGCAACTCTGCCGTGTTGGGAGGAAGAAGGCTGCAGTCTGGATCAAGGTTTCATGTTTTCCACAATCAAAATTCAGAAGAAAACAGTAGTTTTGGATCAAACAGAGATGACTGCTTTGTGTTACCAACTGTGAATTCTTGTGTGCAGAGCTTGAATGTTATAAGAGAAGATCACAGGGTTAAAGTGGAAGAACCAAGAAACTCCATAGAGGTGTTTGGATCAAGATTGATGAGAAAAGAAGATATAGCAATGAATAGGAAACTTTCCGTGCTCACATGGGATGCCATACCAAAAGCTCAAAGCATAGCAACTGCTTCTACGACCAGCCAAGTGTATGATGACATAGACAGTGATGCTAGTTCAGATCTCTTCGAGATAGAGAACATATCAGGAACTTCACAGCCAAAGCTGACAAAGAAAACCGCGGATGGAATGTCTTGCAGTATGACGCCGAGTGAGGGCAGCATTGAGTGTGGTGTCGTCACTGCTAGTGCCGCTGACTTCTCAGCTGTTTCAGACTATGATGAAAAGAAAGTAGGTGAAAACAGGGCAAAGTCTGGTCTAGTATCAACAGCCCGAAAAAGCCGTCCAAATGGGCTATTGGGTTGCAAGAGTCTCAAAGCTATCGAAGTTGCTGAAACTGCATACAAGAGAAATGAAAAGGCTAGGCCTATGCCAGTAAGAAAGTTAGAAACTGAGAGTAAAGTGGATGATTATGATTTTCTATGAGTTCTTTATCTTTTTGTTTTCTTTTACCTTTATTAATGTCTTGAAGAAGCAATAGAAATAAAGATCTTCTATGACAGTAAAGAATTTCGATTTACACTTTCATGTGTCGTTTAAAAGCACAACCTAGAAACATGAAAAACGAATTATGGTTTGTCCAGATGATTAGACCCTAAAGACATGATAAACCACGCATACATGCTTGACCACCCTTGTCCACCCATTTCCTTCCTTCCATATTTCTTTGTTCTCTTGATTCAGAACTTGAGGGTCACTCGTGTTGTACAAATTTTGCGAAGTTGTTAACCAAAAGTTGCGACCTTTTGCGGGTCTACAAAATCTGAAATTGGCTTCCCATGTTTTATCATTTCAATCTCAAAAACCAAAGTCTTGTCCCTACAACTGGAGAAGCATGTCTAGAAAGCGGCTACCACATCCCACATTTGGCCTAGGACCGTCAACTTTTTGCCTCCTCTACAAAGGAATCCACCATTGGCATAGCACCTTTAAGCATTCAATTGAGTCCTTAAGGAAATCCAAGGAATTCAGGATTTCATTGTCTCCAAGAAAGAAAGGTTGATGATCAACCACTAGAACGGTGAAAAAGATGGGAATGTTTAAAGAATATATCCAAGATGTTTGTATAGCTAATGATAGCCACCACATTGGTATTGGCAAGTTATAACACAGTTTGGTAGCTATGTTCAATTTCATTACCAGAACTGAGACCAAGGTGGATCCCATACCCTCTTCAATATCTTTCAGGCAACAGTAGCAACGTTGGAAATCAGGTAAACACTGTCCTGAAACAAATCCCAACCCACAGTTACCTTGCTCCAACAATATAATTATAATCCACTAAAACCAACACTTCTTAAAAAAATCCAAAACCATAATTTTTCTCTTTTCAATATCACAAAAGATTCGCAGTAATTTCGATCCAAATATCATGACGACTTTTAAAACAGTACAACTCTAACTTCTTAATTATCATTTAAAAATGCTTGTAAAATAACGGAAAATCGAACGAGATCTCCCATACTTTGGAAATTTTAAGGAACCAAAATGTTACTTAGAAAGTTTGCATTTTGAAAGGCACAGATAGATATCAAAAGCCAGGAAGCCATGTGCGAGGAAGGATAATTGCTAGGCAGCTAAAGCAGCTACGCCATTAATGCGTGGAAGAGAAAGATGTTTCGTATCACATTCACTCTTAAATGAATGAAAGCGGCATAAAACTTATTGATATCGAGCTATAGTCTGTTTTGGCAGCAAACTTATAATAAATTGTTCCACACCCACAGATCTGGTAATGGAATGTCGTGAAGGGACCAATTAAAGTTGGATTGGAACTTTGCACGTTTAATAGAAATACTTATCAAAATGGACCATTAGAAGATGAATCCATTACTGGTCAATGCTGAATCCCAGAGAAAACCTTCTAACAAATGAGGGTTGTGACCCTTAAATCAATTAAGACGAAGAATGATCAGTAGCAATTAGCCTTCTCCTCCACTAGCCTTCAGTTTCCTCTTGAGGTTGTATGTTCAGGAATTTGATCATTAAACTATGTCGGTACGTATGATTTTGGTTTTGTAAGGCTACGACATATAATGTATAAATTCTTGGAACAATTCTTGCTCTGAGTAAAATAAGTCAAGTTATACTCCATAGAACTTCACAAGTTTTTACGAAATCTTGTCCTTACATTTCTCCTCCACAAATCCAATTACCTTTTATCTCTTCTTCTTGAAGGTAACAAGAAGAAAAGAATAACACAAGTTTTTTAATCATTAACTAAACTTGATAGATTTTTTTTTTAAACTTTGGTTATAGTTAGTCAAGCTTTGGTTCTACAATTAAATCAAATTCTAAGCCCTAAATTATATTTATAATCTTTTTATAAGCTTAATCTTGTCAACAAGTTTATTGAGCATAGTATGATTATTGAGTAGGACGATTAAAGTACCTCGATCTAGTGTGGGTTACTCTTTGCATCTCATAACCCAATGTGTAGGTGGGAGAGGGAAGAAAATCATATAAATTATTTTCTCTATTGTAGGTATTGTATAACGGTGATTTTACAAGTTTTTGATAAGATATGATTCAATTATGTTAATTGGACTTATCTCTTTTGTTTTGGATTGATTTAGGTGCTTAATTGATGAAATTAATTTCTTTTAGGAAGTGACAAGTAAGGATTGCATTAAGTTGGAGATTATTTGTTAAGATCAAGAATTTTTTTAAAAAAAAGTTGACAGATTGCTGCAATAGATAAGGGGAGATCACACATAATGTGAGATTTATCTCAAGAGTTTAAGTTCAACTAGGAAATTTATTCTTAGTCATATTATGTAGGGATTCCAAATTTGTTTAGAAGGGAATCTCTACCTGATAGAAGGAAGTTAGTTAGTTTTTAAGTAAGAAAGGGAGGAAAAATATGACATTCCCTTCTCCATATTACTCCCTTTCTTTCTTTTTTTCAGTAATCCCTCTTAATCTTTTATCTTTTCATCTATTTTTGGTGTTAAAATAATAGCCATGTTTGGCTAAATACGAGTATTCTAATTCAAGGGGATTTGAAATTCTAATTATAAACTTGTGAGGTTTTGCTCTAAACCTAGATTTTATTTTAATTCAAATATTTCTTGGGAATGATTGATACAATTAGCAAATAGGTTATTTATGAATTTTCATATATAACTTATGAGAAAAAAGAAAACTAAATTGAGAAGTTATAGCTATTTCAGTTATTTAATTTAGGGTTGTTTTTTTCATTAAGCTTATTGTTATCATTTAATTAATATGGAAAGTTATATTACTCAATTAATTTATGGTAAGTTTTTGTTTGAATGCTAGATTTAAACCAATTAATTTTAGAAAAGTTGAGACTTATTATGGCTATCCTAATAAGTTTTGAACTAACTACTTGAATTGTAAAAATATTCTTTTTAGAACAACGATCAAAGTTACAATTAAATGAGATATTTTCTTTGAATTGGAGTTAAGTATCATTGAATTTCTCACTTTAATACTTAATTGATTTATTTTGATTCCTTGTTAAATTTAGTTTATTAGTTAATTAATCATAAACCCCTACTTTTTTTGTCAATTGAAATTAAGAAACTAGCTTTAGTTCTCTTAAAATTCGACTTGGTTCTATGACTACTTAGTGAATCAGAATTAATTTTGAAGGCTTCGATAAATCAATCAAGTTTCAAGAATAATATTCATGTCTTCTAATCCAGGTATTTCTAATATCATTTTACTATTCATATATTAATTAGTAAGGTCCATAGAATGCTATTCGATCATATAATCGTTTTTGTTTGATATATAATTTTATATATGGTATTAAAGCATATTTTCAATAGATATTATAGACTTTTAATTATTTAAATATATTAAATTTTTTATTAGAAAAACTTAAATCAAAGATCTTAAGAATTTAGAAAATAGCCAAATTATATTTGCATGAAACCATATAGATGTTTATCGTTTTTATGATTAAGGTATAAGGTTAGTTAATAATTAAATCAAAGTGGATTATTAATCAATTTTGTAACTTATTGTTCGTTAAATCATATTATTTTTATGAATGAGTTCTGTAATTAGTCAATAACTACATTAAAGTGAGTTTTTCATCAATTTTATGATATGATTATGTTTAAATCTTGTGTTTTGGATCCTTTTGGCCCTTTTGCTAATTGATTTATGTTTCTATAATTTTTGGATATCGCCCCATTAGTCGACTAGACAATATTATATTAACTAAACCCCTAGCTACCGAGGGCAACATCTCACATTAATTTTTAGGAAAGATTTTAGTTGACCATTCAGTCAATTGAAACCATAGTTTTATCAACCATTAGTTGGCTGAATAAAAGTTATTTCAATTTTATTTTTGTGCATTTTCTCTTAAGTTTGGCTGATTTAATCATTTTTATCTGCTCCAAAAAAAAAATTATCTCTTAACTTATTATTGTTACATGTTCAAAAGGGATAATTCTGTATAAGTTTAATGATATCATATAATGATAAGTGGTTGTTGCAATTTCACTTTTGAACAATGGTTTGTATGTTGTTCCTTATTTAATTTAATGAAACTCTTGTTTACATTACTTATACTTCTCAACAACAATTTTATGAAATTTTAAGTTTTTCTAATCTCTTATTAAAGGTGTCTTGTTAATTAGTCCAACGAAACAAATAGCATAAACAATAAGATAAGTCTAATTGAGATCTTAGCTATGAATAATTTTGAGGCTTAGAAAGTGACGTAGAGTTGGTTTTATATTTTGTAGATTTAGGTATAACTTTTGTTAAGGATGAGTCTGTGCTTATAGTAAAAGGGGCATAATAAAGCGTAAGGTTCACTTATAGAAGTAAGAAAGATCAAATAATATGTGCATCGTGGTCATTAAGAATTCCATTTCACCATCCTTAAGGGGATTATCGACTAAAACTAATGCAAAGAGGTTTATGATAGCTTTGAAGGAAAAGTTCACCATATGTGAGAAAGTTGAATCTAGATTACTTATGCATATTTAAACTTATTAGGGGTATGATGGAGCATATGGGGTTAATGCTTACATTAGAAAGATCTAGGACATAGCCAATTGGTTGAATGGAATATAAGTCTCAAATTCTTTCTCGATAAATTAAGTGTTGAAAATTTTATCCTTCGATTTTAGTTCTTTGAAGATAATATATGTCAGGAAGTAGGTATGAACAATGAATGAGTTAATCTTAATTTGTTCCTAATAAGAGAAGAATAGAAGGCAAGGAAATTATGGGAAAAAATAAGAAGCAGAAAAAGAATAAGGTTTTTCAAAAGGATAAAATCAAATCTAATGGACCACCCGGTCGGGTTAAGAAGAAGAATATCAAGTGTTGGCATTGAGATAATATGAGGCACTTAAAGAACGAGTTATAAAAGTATAAGTTTTATTTGAAGAAAAGGAAATCAAACTAGGTAACTTTGAGGTTTTTGTTTGCTTTGAGTCATCTTTAATAGATGTAGAACTAATAAATTGGGGGTTGGATAGTGGTCCCTCAATTCTTACTTCTAATACATTATAAGCATTAAGAAATCAAAAGACATCAAATAAAAGGGAGGTGAACATGCTTGTGGGTAATAGAACTAGAGTAGAGGTATATTATATTGGAGATGTAGTATTATAGTTTAGATTAGATGGTAATATAATGGTGAATAAAGTGTTGTATACATCATCTATACGGATGATACCAGTTTTAAAACCTAGATGTTATATTTTCACTTCTTTCCAATAACAAAAAATTTTAATCATCCCTTAATATTATTAGCGCTGGTTAATATTTGTTGAACAATGGTCTTATTATTTAGTTTTAAAGGATCATAATGAATTGGTTATTAATGTTGAAAACATAAATAAAGAAAGGTCATTCACTTTATGGCATAAGAGACATGTTCATATCTTAAAGGAAAAGGTTAAGAGATTGATCAAGAATAAGGTGATCCTTAATTTGGCTTAAGATAATGTTGGTAGTGCTTATATAGATTATACTTAAGGTAAATTCATTAAAAGGAAGAAGAAAGATGCCACTAGTAGTTGTGAAGTTTTGGATATTATTCACACAAATATTAATGGACCTTTGAACCCAATCATTAATGGAAAGAAGTTTTGTTATTTTAATTAATGATTATTATATATATAGTTACATATATCTCATCAGTAATAAGTTTAAAGCCCTAAAGAAGTTCAAAATATTTAAGGTAAAGTTTAAAAAGTAATAGACACATTATAGTTGTCATAGAGATTTGGGCCAAGAAAAGAGATCGTTTGTGTAACACCTCATAACCATAGAGTATATACCTGAACATCCTGAGGACAGTCTAGTACATAACCTATAATAATGGCATGTTAAAGCAGTTATGTTCTCTTATAAGGCATCATAAAGAAAGATGCAATAATTAAAAACCCAAAATTTCTCATTTCATTTCTTAAACAATATGTACATTGTAGCTTTACAACAACACCCATATTCATACAATAACAAAAACTAATTTACATCTCTATATACAGAACATGCTACATATATAAGGAATTATACAAAAAACTATAGCTAGATCCTTCAGTCTCAGTTGACCGACCTTTGAGCCAATTCTTCTATCCAAAATCAATGCTAGTTCTCTTCTAAATTGACTTAAAAGCTATATCCTCTCTTTTGAACCTGAAATGTCAACGTTGCAATTTTGGTGAGTTTTGCGAACTCAGTGAGTTAATCATCCTCGATGGTTCATTCAAAACATATAACACATACAGTTTATGTAATCACGTAATTCATATCATTTCACTAATAATCATATAGCATCATATATCACTTTGATCACTGATTTCACATTTCACCTTCAGAGCAGTCAAACAGTTCATTTTGATCATTTGAAACATACATATCAATTATAAATGCAATGCACATGAGACTCACCTCCAATTATTACATTTTCATGACCGAGTGCCTTTTTACTAGCCCATATCCCTTATGGATATCGAGCTTGTTTCAAATTTTGCCCTATATCCCTTAGTGGATACCAGGTACATTAACAATTGAGCCAAAGGCTCTTGTCCCATTATGAGCTTTAAGCTCTTTTTTAGTGGCTACACCAGTCAGAACAACTTTTATGTTGTTATGCATTCGTGTAATGAAATGCATCACATTCATATACATTCAATCAGTCACTTGATTTTATTTTGGCATTCACATACATATTTCTCATCGGACCTTAGTCCGACATTCAACAATAATGTTGAGTATCACTTATTTTGTCAAATTCACATATAAGGAGCACTTCTAATATCTTATTAATGCATCAAATGCCTCGGACATTCAATGTATGGAATCAACACAATCACATTCATATAATAATTCAATACAGAATTTAAAACAAACAATTTATTAAGAGAGACCATCTAAGTCACTCACCGTTTACTCCAGATAGTTATTGCCTCAAAGTCCCGGTAACGTCTAGATATTGATGCTCTAATTGCTCTTCTATATCATGCAGACACATTTACACACATCACAACTTTACATAATTATATAAGTATTCATTTATGCACAAATGTGTATATGGATTATGTACAATGCATACTCAATGGCAATCTCAGGTATATTTCTTTTATTCACATCTCATGATCATTCATACTTCAAAACTCATAAATGTCTAATTTGAACTTAGTTTTACACCCCAATAATACAAACTTGTTCTAAGTTCATCACTCAATACATTTGATTATTGAAACGTCCTCAATCAATCATTATCAATCCTTTTCTACGGAATTCAGATGACCATGAAATTTAGTGGAGAGGAAGGACAACATGCGAGGAGTTCGTGGTTCAAATTCAAGTCAATTGGAAGTTCGGAGAAGAAGTCATGGTAAAAATATTGAAAGGTGTTTAAAATTGTCAAAAATAGTTGCACTCTCACTGTCACGATCGTGCTTGTGCATGATCATGCACTGCTTATTGAATCCTCTCTATCAAGATTGTACTTATACACAATCGTGCACTACTGGAAGTCTCCCTTTTGTCACGATCGTGCACGAGCATACACTTCCTGATATCTCCTCTCTATCACGATCATGCAAGTCCCCTGAGGTTTCCTCTCTGCCACAATCATGCTTACGTAAAGTTGTGTAGCTCCTCTGAGGTTTTCTCTTTATCACGATTGTGCTTGTGGCCATTTGGATAAGGAAAAAGAAGTATATAGGCAATGCATTATTCTAACAAAATGTTTCCATATGTCTTAAGTTTCTATTGACATCAATTTCATGCAGTTTGGTTCAGTATTCTGCAAGTTACACCCAAAATACTACAGACTATTCCCCAAACCACGATAGCATACTAAACTTAACTTCAAGCCAAATTTTGAAACCCATAAAGACAGAATTAAAATTCGATTCCTTCATGAAAAATATATCCATATGTCTCTAGTTCAATCTAAACTTAAAATAACCCATTTAGATATGTATAGATCAAGATATGGCTAAAATACAGATACATGTTCAGTGAAACACTCCATCTAACATATTCCATCACACTTCATCTCCATTTTCATCCTAGTTCATCTCTTTTGCTTAGTCTATCATTTCTAACCTATTTCCTTATTATTTCCTCTTCATTCCTACTTCCATTTCAACTCAATTTCAATCACAAACAAATATTTTTTTTTGTTTGATCATAATACCAAAAACAGAACATCTACATCCATATATATTCATCATTAAATCTCTGCACTCTTTTTACATCATCATAAAGATCTTTCTATCTCAAAAATCATCTCTACAATAACTTATGAAATATTAATCATCATAAACGCAAAAACAAAACGCCAATGTGTTCATTTCTTTACCCACGTTCCAACATATATAAAATACCATTTCATTTAACAGTACCCATGATGATTAAAGTATAACTTACTTTATTTAGCTTCAAAATCTTCAAACTCTTCAAGAACACCGAGAAGCTTAAACTTCTCAGACAACTCACATACAACATCATGGAGGTTGGGAGGTTTAGGTTTTCTTGTGGCAAATGAAGAAGACAATAAAATGATAGTAGCAAAGAAGGGTAAGAGCAAGGCTTACGTTGATAGGGCAAAAAGAGAGGTTCGTAGATGAAAAAGATCGAAAAAGAAGAGAAGAGATATTAACAAGAGATGAAATAATTAATAAAGTGGAAGACCAATTAAAGAGAAGGTAGTTTTTCACTTGAAAGAGTTTTGTGGGTTATGGAATATGGTATGGCAAATGACACTTGACACTTGTCACATGTCACTTTCTTATAGCCCCTCCTTGGTGTTTTATTTAACTAGTCCATTTGTCTCCAATTTCTACTCCAATTGTCTCTCAATTTTCAATGACATAAGTCATTAAATCCCAATGTCATTTATAAAATTTTCCCCTTCCATTTGACTCTTATTTCTACTACCATAAATCAATTGGCTTGCCATTTGGCATTTTTCCTAGTCCAAAAATATTCATAATTTCATAAATTTCCTAAATTTCACCAAAAATTCTAGATCAATAATTATACTCTCAAAATCAATTTTCAAGACAAAATATTCACTAACCACATCATAATCACATTTATAAATCAATTATACCTGGAAAATGTCAATGAATGCATATACAATCATTTTATTGTGTTCACAAATTAATATTCACATATGTGTGTATGTTATAAAATGCATGAGCATGAAATGCACTTTCTAACTTCCCAGTAATTTCTCATGTATACTATTATAGGGTTCTAACCCTAAACATGAAATAACGGGATGTTACAATTCTCCCCTCCTTAAGAAATATCTTCTTCAAAATTCTTACCTGGTTATTTGAACAGGTGGCAGTATTGTCTCCTTATGTGCTCCTTCGTTTTCCAAGTTGCTTCCTCACTCGAGTAATTCTTCCAAAGGACTTTCACCAGTGGAATTTCTTAGTTTCTTAACTATTTTTTTTTGATATCCGACTATATTAATCTGCTCCTCAACATAACTCAGATTACTAGCTATTTCGATCTCTTGAGCTAATAACACATGCATTATATCAGATCGGTATCTTCTGAGCATACTCAAATGAAATACATTGTGCAACTGAGACATTTCATTCGATAAAGGTAACCTGTATATCAATGGTCCTATCCTCTCAATGATCTCATAAGGACCAATGTACTTAGGGCTCAGCTTACCCTTTTTACCAAACCCCAGCATTCCTCGCCAAGGCGATACTCTTAGAAAAACTTTATCTCCTACACTATATTCCATATCCTTTTGGTGTTAGTCCACAAAGCTCTTCTGTATATCCTGAGCTGCTTTAATTCGACATCGAATCAGTTTCACCTTATCCACAGTATCTTGAATTAGTTCTGGGCCTTCTACTATTCTCAAGCCCTCTTCATCCTAATATAGAGGCGATCGACATTTTCTGCCATACAATGCCTCATACGGTGCCATTCCGATACTAGTGTGATAGTGATTATTATATGGAAACTCAAATTAAAGCAATGTACTAATCTCAAACTCCTTGAAACTCTAATACACATGCCCTGAGCATATCCTCAACAATCTTGATTGTCCTCTCACTCCGTCCATCTATTTGAGGATGAAATGTAGTACTGAAGTTTAACTTTGTACCCATAGCTGACTGTAAGCTCTTCCAAAATCTCGAGGTAAATCTGGGACCCTGTTCGATACAATGGATACCGGAACCCATGTAGTCTAACCACCTCATTTACTAACTGGTCTAGTGAGTTATTTTCTCTCACTGGTAAGAACTGGGCCGATTTAGTCAATCGATCCACCACAACCTATATAGCATTATATTGCCTCGGAGTCTTTGGCAATCCCATATTGAAATCCATCATAATTTGCCCCCATTTTTACTTCGAAATAGGTAACGAATGTAGCATCCCAACGAAGCCTGATGATCAACCTTAATTTACTGGCATGTTAAACACTTAGCAACATATTCCGCTACTTGCTTCTTCATTCTAGGTCACCAGAAATGCTGCTTCAACGTTTTATACAACTTGGTGGTACCAAGATGCATATCATAAGCGGCTACATGAGCTTCCTCCATAATTTCTTTCCTCAGATTATCAACGTTAGGCACACACAACCTCTGCTTTAACCATAATGTCTCATCTCTCAGTTCAAACTCAGAATTCAGTTTCATTTTCAATTTCTCAATAAGCTTCACCATTTCAAGATCTTTATTTTGTACCTTTCTAATTTTGTCATGCAACATTGGCCTTAGTCTTATTGTGGCTATCAATGCCTCATTCTACTCTAGATTCAACTCCACAATTAGAGCTCTCAATTGAATTAAGCTCGGTAACCTCGCTAATTGAATATAGGCTACACTGCTATTCGACTTTCTACTCAATGCATCTGCCACCATATTAGCTTTTCCCGGATGATACTTAATCGTATAGTCATCTCCTCTGTCTCATATTTAATTCCTTCTGACTCAATAGATACCTCAAGCTCTTATAATCAGTATATATATGGAATGTCTCTCCATACAAATAATTTCTCCATATCTTTAGAGCAAAAACAACTACAGCAAGCTCTAAATCATGTACTGGATAATTTATCTCATTAGACCTTAATTGTCTCGATGTATAGGCTATCACCTTGCCATACTGCATCAACATACATCCCAATCCTTGATGCAAAGCATCACTGTATACTACACATCCTCACCAGTGCTATAGTTAACCGATCCTTCAGCTCCTCAAAACTTTTCTAATAATCATCATTCCATTTGAAACTTACATTCTTCCTCAGAAGTTCAGTCAGGGGGGCTGAGATCAATGAGAACCCTTCGACAAACCTCTGATAATATCCAACTAATCCTAGGAAACTCCAAATTTTAGATACATTCTTCAGAGCCTTCCACTTCATTACTTCCTCCATCTTCTTTGGATCCACTTGTATGCCTTGTCTAGTTACTATGTAACCCAGAAACACTACTTGATCCAGCCAAAACTCACATTTAGTGAATTTGGCATATAGTTATTTCTCCCTCATAATATGTAAGATTACTCTCAGATGCTTAGCATGCACTTTTCTACTCTTTGAGTACACTAAGATGTCATCAATAAACACAAATATAAAACGATCTAGGTAGGGCTGAAACACCTTATTCATCAAAGCCATAAATGTAGCTGGGGCATTAGTTAACTCAAACAACATTACTAAGAACTCAAAATGCCCATACTTGCTCCTGAACGCACTTTTCGTTACATTAACCTCTGCAATCTTCAACTGATAGTACCTAGATCTCAAGTCCAACTTAGTGAACACCCGAGCTCCTTGCAACTAATCAAGTAAATCATCAATTCTAGGCAACAAGTACTTGTTCTTCACTATTACCCGATTCAATTACCTATAATCGATACACCAGGCTTATGGGATCTGCACTATTCTGGCCGGTATCGACCCGGAAGGTACCGTATCGGTCAGAGACCAGTACCTGGATCCTAACCTCAATACTGGCCAAAAATATTGGCCGGTATTGGTTTTCCGTCAGGTACTGACTGGTACCCAACATACCGAAAAAGTCTGGGTTATTTCGAAAATTTTAAAAACCTAGAGGATTATTTTGCAAATAAAAAAATTAAACCTAAAATCTACCCACCGGACCCGACTGCTACCACCTACCACCATCGCAACCCTCTTCTTTCTAACTCTCACCCTCTCTCTCTCACTCTCTCGCTCTCACCGTCTCTCTCGCAGCCGTTTGGATCGTCTCACCACTGCCGACGCTTGTTGTCTTCTCCAGTTCTCCTCATCACCCTAGTTCTCCTCCTCGCCTCATCGTATTCAGAGATTTGGGTTTTTGAGGCATCCCCAAAGATCCATGTCCACTGTACCACCGTAAGTCCGCACCACTGCACCACTACTGACCCTCCGACGTTCACAGCTGGACCTAGATAATGGACAACCCGAAAACCCAAAGCCCCAACCCGAATAGCGAAGAGAAGACCCAAGTCACCCGACGGTTAAAATTTTTTTTTAGGTGTGTTGATACTTGATTTTGTTGGTTGATGAGTTGATCTATTCTCTTCTTGTTCTTGGTGTTTCCAAAAATTACTAGTCAACCTTGTAATTTTTTTTTGTATTGTGGATTTGATTGGATTTGCCAATTTGGATTTGTGTATTAGTGTTGATGAATATGCTATCGGAGGGTGGAGGATTGGATTTGGAGGTTGAACTGTTGCAGAAGTTGGTGGTGTCACGATTTTGGAATGGATTAATTAGTGAATATTGATTGTTTTGTTTTGGAACTGTTTTGGAAAGTGGAATGAGAATTAGTTTGAAAAGCTAAGGGTCTGAAATCTGCCAGACGAAAACTCATTATCATAATAAGGAGAATATGAATAATCATAATTAAAAGCATACTGATGATAGTGAGCCATGTCGCTAAAAGATCGAAAAATCAGAAAGAGCTGTGAAACTGAAACAAACAGAAGACAAGGTAACTAAGCGCAACGAAACCAAAAACACAAATAAAAACAAAAACATCACTAACAAAAACTGTTAAGAAATTCCCCGATAACGGCGCCAAAATTTAGTGATGCTATCACCTGCAACCAAATTCAAAAGAAATGACTTACATTAATACAAATTAATGTAGTAGTGGTAAGTGGATATAGTTCCCATGAGAAATTTTTAACGATAGAGATTAACAAGTTTAAAACTCAAACAAAGTAACGAAATGGGGAGTGGTTTTGATTCACAAAAATATAAGAAAAAGTATAAGAAAAATCATAAATAAAAAGAAATAATTAAATCTAAAAAATCAATGAGAAAATACCTTGGTTTTGGGTCACCGATGTTATCATACTATTATAGATCCTCGACATAAAATTGCAATCATTAATAAACATTCATTGGAGGGAAGTTTCTCTTAAGTGTAATGACTAGAAACATGTATCCTAGCATTCTTATTAAACAATAACCTAGATACAATCGTAGGTATAATTGAATAATAGCATTAAGAATCAAGAACCAATGAGCAAGTGAAAAACATGTACGACATGCAATCAACCAAGTGAATATCTTCTTAGAATTTCCTGACTCTAAGGTAGAGAAGTTAATCCTAATTGCTACTTATGATTACCGAAACTGAACGTCATATTTCGTTAATCTAGCGATTGAACTAATTAATCTCTAGTTGCGCATTTAGAAACCACCGAATCCAATTAGAAAGAATAGATCTGAAAATATCCAATGTTTATCAATAACATAAAAAGTATTCGGAACATCTCACCATAATAACATGTAACATGGATCTCTTTAACCAAGATAAGAAAATTAGCTACTCATAATTGAAAACAAAGGAAATAACAAAGCAATACATCTCCATCCTTGGTCCTTTGATGAAAGATACGAAAATCCTAATTGAAAATATGCAGAAACGTAAAGAACAAGAAAATAAAAAGGTACAGCAGCCAAAGATTTCCGATAACCCTATTCTAAACCTAATATATATATATGCGTTGAATCACCAATCTCCTTCTTTAAGCTATCTCTTTGTTATCTTCTCTTGATTTTGTACAGATAAGGTGCTCTTCTAATTTCGGTAGGTAACTCCTTGGAAAGATTCCAAGATAATCTTTAAAGATTATGTTTTGTTTGAAATTGAATTATGGAATTTTATCTGCAGAATTATTCCATCCTTAGGCGTGCCCACGCTTAGTCACTGAATTTCTGTCAATTTTGGGATTTCGGATTTTCTTCCTTCTTTTGCATCTTTTTGATCCTATTTCGTCCCTAAGGTGTTGAAAACCATCTGTAAACAATTATAGAACAATTCCATTAAGTTCGGATTATAATTTTAACACCTCAACAATAATTAAGTCCAAAATAAGTGCAATTTCAATGACTTAACAAAATGCTTAGTTCAAAAGAAAGCTCTTATCTTCCTCTACCTTTTTCCCTTTTTATACCACACCTAAATCTCTTTAGAAGGCTTAGAAAAGATGGAACCCTAGCTCAACTCTCTTCTTTCCTCTCAACCACCGAAACTTCTCCTCTCTCTCTCTTTGATTTTGTTATTTCCCTTCTTCCTTTCCCAATTTCGTTTTTCCCCTCTTAAGGAAGAAAACAACACTTCTTTTTCCCCATTTTACCCTTAATGATATACAAAAGTCCACCTTGCCCTTCCTTCAATGCCTTAAGGTTTTTAAACTTAAGTGACTTGCCAAAATTGGCCTTACACTCTCCTTTTACTTTAATAGTTCAATGCCTTTAGCCTACGTCATATTGTCTTTCTCACATAACATGTTAATCAATTCCAACATGACTGATCTAGCAAGACCCCAAAATTAATCTAATCACGCTTATAAATAATAATAAAAATTCAGGGGCCAACATATATTATGCATATACAAATAAAACAAACCAAACTCTTTTGTTTTATTAATAATAAATATTTTCATTACAAATATTGGAAGAAGATTAAGTTATATGTAAATACACTTGCTTTCCAGGGAACTATATTTATATAACCCCAACATTCTTGAGGAAAGATCCTAATTAAAAGAAGTAAACAGTGGAAACAATCACTTTGAGCGGTCCACTTTGAGCATAACAGTTGAGGTGTCTAGCTAAAAGACATTAAAGAAGTGGTAAATGGGAGGCAACCCATATAATTTTTGTTTTGTTTTTCAATTATTTGTTTGTTATTCCTTTTTAGTGGAACTCATTCTGTTTGCTTTGTATGCATAGGCCTACTTTTCATCTTTTCTATTTGTCTTCCTCACAATTATTCTCCACTCCTCAATGTAGGATTCCATACTCCACATCGCATCAACGCAACCACCACCTACACTCCCGTATAGTATTTTTATCCTTGTTCTTTTTATTATTTTTATTAATATTAATTTAATGTCTTTTAGTTTTAATGCTTGTCCTTGTTCATGTTATTTTGTGTCTTAGATCCCTCTTTTACATTTTTGTATTAGATTAGGAATAATGTGATATTAGAGTGGGGGGGTGGGGGGAGTGTTAGTTTAAAAAATTATTTTTTGTGATTGTGTGTTTGTTTTTCCCATTTAATAGTTAGAGATGCATGGTCATTAAATGAACTCGATCTGGACTAGAAATACATAATATGAGTGAATGAGTATACTTGCATGCTTAGGCTAATTGACTTGGATTTTGATTAAAGGACATTAGCTTATTGTGATAGATGAATGACACTTTTCATTTAGTAAAAATTTGAGCCCTTTTGAATTATTTAACACCAAATTTAAGTATTCTTTGCTGAGAGTGTTCTTTCATGATTAAGGAACTTTAGAACTTACTTCCAAATACTAGTCAAGATCACACAGTCTTATGTAAACATTGAAATGATGAAGGCAATTAGGATATACCCTTTTTTCTTAAAAAGCCATCATAATTTTACCCTTAGTGAGCCCCTTAGAGCTTAACATGAACCATTTCTTCTTTAAACCCAAAATGTTGGCCTCAACCTTGATTATTTAACTTTTTCATCATACCTACCATGAGGTCAAATTGAGCATTTAAATGGGTATGATTGGGTTTAGAGAATAACTGCTTGAATAAGTATAGGGGAATCATAGGATATAGTTGGTTTTTGAGTTAGGAATGAGTATGGTTGTAATAATTTGTATCTTTCCTCTACATTTTACCTCTTCTAAACTTGACCTTGTTCTAAATAAAATAATAATAAAAAAGAAAAAAGAAGAAGAGGAGAGACGTGAAAAGGGAAGAGAAGATAACCAAAAACAGAAAGGAAAAGAGATGTAAAAAAGATAGAAAAGGAAAATGAAGAAAGAGAAGACAACCAAAAAAATGATGAAAAAAAAGAGGAGACATAAAAGGGGAGTGCTAATCTTGTTAACTTGAAAAGAAAGAATTGAGTGTTTTATGCTTCATTTTTTGTATTAATTTAAATGCTCAATTTGTTCTGTGGTTTTAAACTGTGATTTTTCTCTTTTCTACCCTTGGCCCAACCCCATTACAATCGAAATAAAGACCTTAGGATTGATGTTTGTGTTTTATATAAGTGGTGGAGATTGGATCGGTAAACAAGCTTATGGTAGATGCCTTACATGAAATGAACGATGAGTGAATATATCCTATTGTTGAATGCTTGAGAGGATGGAGAGTGGAATGAGTGTCTATCACACTTGTTATTTTTCTTTAAATTGAAGTGCTTGTTGATTTTGGCTAAATATGCAAAAAATATCTTGTTCATAGAGTATTATGAGTTTTAAGTTCTTAGGTTGTATTATTGAAATGATCATTGATTTCTTTGACTCTTAATCGGTAACATTGTTGCTTTCATTGCTTGTTCTTGTATAGTGAAGTGTTATTATTTTGCTTGGGGACAAGCATAGTTTATGTAACGTACCACTCCTATAGAGCATATGCCCGAACATACCAGAGGATATTGGAAAACATACTCTATAAAAATGGTATATTAGGACAATCAAACTAACTCATTAAAGGCATCAAACATATCATAAGCATTATAAGTGTTCAATTCTTCTCATTTCGTTCATAAACATAAAAGTCACATGTATCATTACAAATTAGAATCCATATATACATTACACAACATTTTTATGAGTTCAATCTCAGTAACAAAAATATAAAATGAAATGGGATGCTAATACACAATACTCTAACTAGACTTCTTAGATTTAGTTAATCAGACCTTTGAGCCATTCTTTTCCCTAAAATGCAAGTATTAGACTTCTACTATATCACCTTAGTAGCTAGTACTCCCTTGAACCTAAAAAAATTGCAATTTTGATGAGTTTGCGAACTCAGTGAGTGAACCATCAACGATGTATCCACTCAAGTCAGATCACAAAAACAAGTATATCAAAGTTATCATACTTCCACAAGCATATCATGTAAGCTAGCATTGCATATCACAACACATCCTCCATTAACTTCAAATGTTATTCACTATTTCAAAACAATTCAATAATTCATTTCAATTCAATCATTTGATACATGTAGGCATGTATATGCAAATAAACATGTATTTCCATTTTCATTTTTGTTTTGTTGTCACCAAGTGCCTCCTAATTTACTGTCCCATATTCGTTGTGGACACCAAGATCATTTTTGGTTGATATCCATTGGGGATACCGAGTCCATGTTTTCTGAGCTTAAGGCTCTTTCTTATAATCCTAAGCTCAAAGCTCCTTTCTCCATATCAATCACTCTGGTCACAACTCCTTTATCTGATCATGCATTTCAGTGTGATGAGATGAATCATTTCATATACTATGATATCATTTCCTTTCATTTCTGTGTACTCATGCCATATATATCAAACTCCTCGGATCAAAGTATGACATTTATCAATCAGATGCACACACTTTCCATATTAGACATACAATTCATATATAATCACATATAAATGAGTTTACACGTCTAAGTTATCACAGTACACTCCAGAAAAGCTATTGCCTCGATGTTTCGGCAATGTTTGGATGTTAACGATCATTTTGTGTGTCTATTGTCATGCAATACACATATAGTTCACAAATCACTAATTTGTTTAATCATATGAATATACAATCATGCATATGTATATATGTCATGTTTCAATGTATGCTTAATTGACTTTCCGGGTATATATTCTTATACAAATATCTTGACCATTGAAATCTTATAGCTTGTATACAACTAGTTTGCAATCAGGTTTATACCTTAAGTAAGCTTAATTTACTCCAAATTCATCAATCATACATTCACTAAACTTTTCTGGCAATATAAATTCATAAAATTTCCATCCTCATTCATAATTACCTTATGTTCTTCAATGCTTATTCATTCATGCCTAATACATATTACTTATATCCTTAAGATCATGTTTGCATTCATATGAACACCTTTATTCCTTTATCACTTCATAATTTCCAGATTTGGATACATTGACATCAAAATAGTACATTCTTTAAGTTATGACATCAATTAACAACTTAAACTTATCAAGCTTTTAACCAATTAATTAAGCAACAATCTAGGTTCATTCTAAGCCTTAATCAAGTCCAAATACATCAATTTAGAGTGACTTTTCCTCAGCTGGTTCAATATATACACAAGGTTGAAATTAACATTCCAGAACTAGGCCCCACGATTAGTGCAATAGGCCACGATCGTGCACACCCTTTCTTCCCTCAATTTTGCACTAATTTCACATAATTAGAGACATCACTACTACTTGAATTTTTCAAGAATTCATGTCCTTTAAAGCTACTTCATTTCATGGTAGTCTAGCTTCCATATTGGTTCCATTAAATCTCACAAAAATCTACTCTTTTTCTCATTATCATTCATTATATACCATCATACATGCAATATGGAAGATAACCCCATGAACACCTATCTTTACCATGAATTCATTGTCAATTATACTTCAAATCCCAACTTAGGTCATCCATATAACAACCCATAAACCACTATTGTCATGCGTCCAAAAACATAACAGAAGATAACCCCTTTCATTCATCATTTTCCATCATAATGTCAACACCAATACCACATTCAATCTATCCCTAATCAGTCATCATAATTTTTACTAAGTCATGCCACAAAGATTAGTATTTCACTTACTTGTTTAACTCAAATGCCACCTTAATGTATCAAGCCTGCTTTGCCTCATATGCAAGCAAGATCATCTCAGGAACTATGAGGGAATAGGATGAGTTTCAGCAGAGATAAAAAGAAGAAAGTAGAATATAGTTATCTTTGAGAAGAAATTGACAAGAGTTTTGAGGTGGTAATTGACAAAATTTAGAGCAGAAACTTAATATGTAAGGGAGAAGTGAGTTTTAGCAATGGGAGGAAGGAGAGGGAAAGAGAACAACAGAAACATTACATAGGAGCTAAATGTGATGCTCACATTGTGTAGGTGTAAGATTAGTTTAAGGACACTTGTCAAGAAAACAAGCAAAACACATGTCCACTCTTTAAGTTGCCAAATGTCACTTAGTTCCTCTGCCATTTTGATCTCAATTCTCTTTGCCATTTGTCACTCAAGTCTATTGCCAAATGTCACTCATTTTATAAGCTTAGTCATCCTAAATTTTCACATGTCAATTATCTTGCTATTTGAAATTTTTCATAGTCTAAATGTACATTTTAATCCATCAATCTTCCAATTGTGAAAAATAACTCCAAATTACTAATTGTAATCCATCAATTCTTTTTATTGGTAAATCAAAATACAAGACATTAGAAATGCACAATCATGTCACAATTATTTAGAAACTTTTAAGTCCTGGAATATGTCAATTAAGTGTAATTTTTCTAAATCAAAATTCATGTGTGTATGCTCATATTATGCATGCAAATGAAGTCATAAAAACATATTATAAATGCACCAAATTCATTCTAATATGATGCAATTCATGTGACTAAGTAATCTAACGCTCTAACTCTCAGCAGTTTTGGAAATCGACTATTACAGTTCAAGTGTGGGGGAATTGTTGTTTCTAATTTCTATTGATTTTTCTTGTCTTCATATCTTGATTTTGGTTACAAATTCTGGTATTTTTATTCCAAATTTGGTTGAATTGAATGACAATGCAATGTTGGAGGGAATGTTTTGTGAATTTTGCATGAAAATGAAAGTTCACGTAAATTTTGTATGAAAAAAAAGAGAAAAGTGGTGATTAAGGTGTCACTATTGTGACTAAGCTTGTCATGGTGGTAACTAAAGTGTCATCGTTGTGGTAAACTTAGTCATGGTGGTGAATAAAGTGTCATCACTGTGACGAGCTTAGTTATGGTGATGACCAATCCTCATGGGGGTGGAAAATATAGTCACCCGCATAACTACTCTTTTGCACTCATTTTAATATGACACATGCATGTTTTGACAATGTAACAACCCTACAACCTTAACCCTAGACTCATGCTATAAATAGAAATGTGTTTTGAGAAAAAAGAGGGGGGTGGAACCCAGAGCTAGAGAGTCGGTTGGAATAAAAAGAAGAGAGAAGGAGACTTAGAAACAAAGTGGGGTTGAGAAGAGAAAAAGAAGAAGAACAGTAGAGAGGTGGAAGTAGTGTGAGCAATCAAGCATTTGGGTGAGAACCAAGTAGAAGTAGAAGGTGAGAGCCAATGCAGGATGCTTGAGACTAGCAGGAGATCACCACAACTCCCTCATCCGAACACTTGTTTGCTTATTCTGTTTATTATTTCTTTGTTGTTTTGCTAATCTTACTCTTATGTTAGTTAATAGACTCATACACTATTAGCTTTTGATAGTTCATATCGATTATTCACTTAGTTTGTTTCTTTAATACTTCTCTTATACTAATAAAGATGAGATTGAAGTATATAAAGATGGTGAATCTTGTTTATTCCATGAGGAGTTGATCTCTTTTTCTTTGAGGATTAATGTAGCTATTTTATTTAAATATGCGTGATTAAGGGACTGTGTTGTTGTATTATGTTTGCTATAGTTTCTGAACTGAATAGATGTAAAAACATGACAAAACTTTGCATCATTTTAATAATAAATGAAGGATCGAGCGAAGAAGTTTAATATGGAACGAGAAACTATAGACACAATCTAAGAATTTGAAATATATTAACTTAAATGGTAATTATTAGTTGTGTTTAATGTTTAATTTGGATGATAAACTTATCGAATACGAAAGTTAGATTATTTTGTTATTTAAATTGATTTTAAAACGTAATTGTAATTTTAGTAAGACAATTATCCAATCATTTCCCCTTAATCATATATAAGAGATTAAATTAGTGAAATTAATTCTCAAAAGTTTCCCACTTCAATTAATCGATTCGTTTTTGCTTCCAATTAAATTAGTTTACTTTTAATTTTGTGATTTTCTTTAAATCCTTCACTTAACAAATCAGGATAGAAAGTTTAGAGTTGCATCTGCTTTTATTTTTGTTCAAGATTAATTTAAGTGAACTAATTTAACCTCCATAGGAGACGATCCTAGGTAATCAACTACATCTACCTTGTACAATTGCGAGTAGGATAGTTTGGGTATTTTTAGAACTTATTTTGGGCATAACACTTGTCCTTTTTCTCTTGATCTTTTACTTTATGGGATTCTTCAAACTTGTTTTCACTTATAATTATGATGGTCTTCAATTCCTCCCTTGGATTTGACTTCGTGTTGCTAGGGAGACTCCCCTCACTTTATATAGTTAATGCATTAACTAATTAGCCCATTTAAAACTTCAAATTATGAATGAAAGATGTATGATTCTTTATAATTTGATTAAACTTAGCTTATGAACTTGGAATTTAACACATCCATTAGCTTATCCATCTTTGATTTGAAAGGGCCGAGCCTATCTGACTAAAATTCTGGTGGGCCTTATGCTCTCATTAGGTTTCTTGCATTGTTAGACTAAAATTTTTTTTGGTGGTTCTTCAACCCAGTATTGTAAGTATTAGAGTAAGGGTATTACCTTCCCGACCATACCGTGCTGCCATAAAATTAAGCTATTCCATATTGTTGTTCCGCACTAGGAAGCAATTAGCTGAGACATTGATATCTTATCTGCATAGCTCACATCCATATTGAATTACTTTAAGTGGGCTCGAAGATGTGGCTTTCAAGTTGTTCAATAATTTGTCTAAGGCTAACAACTGAACTTACAAAGTTATCACTGAATCCACAACAAGGACTCCCTTTTGATCTTTAAAGATTAATTGTTGTTTTCTTCTTTTCGATGTCTATAGATTGCTATTAATTGCCCTATCTTCTAACATATCATATGCTACCTTAACCATTTTCGTCATTAAATAGCCACTAGCTACTGCATCTATGGTGCCTCACATGGGTGGATTCACTATATTATATAATGTTTTAATAGGAACTCCTTTGGCAAGTTGTGATGTGGGCAACTCCTTTACAATTTTTTGAATCTCTCTTATGCTTTATATAAAGACTCCCCCTCATTTTGTGGGAAATTTGTGATTTCCTTTATCAGTTTAGTAAAGGGGAAGTACTTAGCTAAAAATGCTTCACCAACTACTCCCATATTGTGACGTTCTCAAAAGTTGAGAAAGTTCAATATGCCTTGGCTCGATCATTAACTGTGAAAAGAAAGAGCCTTATCTTGGCTGCATCTTTCGACATCCTATTATATCTAAATGCATCACATATCTTCAAGAAGGTTGCCAAGTGTGCATTGAGATCTTCATTGGCCAGTCCATAAAATTGAACATTAGTTTGTAACATATTCAGCAGTGCTGGCTTGATTTCAAATGTATTGGTCTACACTGGTAGTCTTATTATCCTTTTTTGATTTGCATTGAACCCTATCCTCATGACGTCTATAAGGTTTCTTTTTTGTTCTCCTTAATTTTTTCCTCAACCATTATTCTTTCTTTCACTTCTTGGCATTTTACTTTTCAAATCTCCCTCTCTTTCTTAGTGATTTTAGAAGTTTATATATCTATTATCTTGTTCGAACACCTTGCTGACCTTATGTTCATGCACTTACAATCTCACAAGAAGAAAAGTATCAAATCCTTATATCAAAATAATTCAAATTGGATAAGATGCTAAGATCGCAATCCTACCAATGACGCTAAAAACTTGTTTTCTTGTTTTATGTTATATCATAAGTATACGAGTCGTATATTATAGTACAACTGATATCAATCCTATAAGGATTGAATATAGTTAACTAAAAATTAAAATTACATTTTTAAGGTAATAAAATATTGATTTAATTGAAATTAAAGTAAACTATTATGACTTGATGATTGAACAAGAAACCAATAATAATGAAATTGAAGTAACCAATGATGAAAACTGAGGGATTATTCTACCCTTTTTTGGTCTTCCCTTCACCTTGAGAATTTAACTATGCTTGATCTTGGATATCCAAAGGTTTTGATTACTCTCTTGAGATCTAATCAAGTAATCCCAATTGAAATAGATTAAAAAATTGAGTTGCAATCTCTCAATTTCTCAATTGGATTTGGAGCAATCTTGATGATAATTAACTCTTAAGTAAGTTCTGTTTTCAATTACTTATTAACATCATATTTGTAGTTCTATTAAGGCACCAACTCTCATTGCACAACTTAACATAAATAACTGGATTCAATCTCTCAATTCAAATCAAGTATGAGCATAATAAATTTCACACAATAGTAATATATTAAATTTAACAAGGAAAAAGTTAGAAAAACAATTCAAGAATAACACCCTAATATAGATTTAGTAATCCGCAATCATGTTCAAAATACAACTATTCAGATTAGACAAAAAGCCAATGAAATATAAAAAGAGAAGAGAATGAAATCAACTTGAAGCCTTGATTTGGAAAATCTAAAAAACTGGACTTGATTTTGATGTTTCTGATTTAGGTCATCTTATTTACGATATGCAGTCTTTTTTGTGGGTTTCTTCCTTTTTTGGTGTCTCTACTGAATTTGGAATTTGCCTCCCTTGCTATAGCCTTTATAATATCCATTTATAGAAAAAAAAACTAGGTTTTATAGAACATACACGATTGTATATGTGACTATATATTTCAAAATCCCCTCAAATGGTAACTTTACACAATTCTAAAAGCTTACATGAGCATATATACGAATGTGTATGTCAACATACATGGGTGGATATATTCACATGGGTAGGAACAAAATCTTCAAAACTCCACATGTTTACAGTGATTTATATGGTCCCTATATACAATTTTGTGTCTCCAAATTTGCTTTAATTCTTCCATTTTATGCCTCAATTTCACCTAAATTCTTCTGCTCCTGGTCTATGATGGAAATTATTACCTAAAAATATACTTGAAGTAGAATAAGTACCATAAATACCATAAGATTATAAAAAAGATAGCTCCTTCAGGTTTAGAACAAAGTTTTAAAATTAATTGAATTTGCTATATTGCAAGTATACATCTTGTATAAAATAGTGTAATAAGGTATAGTTCCATCAAGGATTGGTTAGACGCCTTGTAATTCAAATTGAATTTTGTTTAAGTAAAATAAATAATGAAATATTGAAATTGAAAATTTTCACAATTTAAAGGCTTACAAACACACTTCAAAATATCACAAAAATATGAACACAATTTAGGTTTAGAAAATCCAATTATAATGGTTAGGGTCATTCTCTCCATACCATGTAATCCCTCACTTTGGTAATGTAATCATGCTTAGTCCTAGGCATTCTAATGTATTGGCCCTTTCTCTAGTAATACTCAAAGCAATTAAGCCTAAAATAATGATTAAAGTATGGTATGTGATCTCTCAACCTACAAACTTTACTTAACCATTAAGTGGATATGAAGTAACCCATTGGATAACCATCAAAACATCCAAGATCACTCTTTAAATGTCATGTTAGGTTGATGTGTGAAGTGTTATCAAGGCTGCCCACTTTCGTGGTACATCCAAACTAATTTCCTAACTCCATTTCTCAATGTAAGTAAGCAAGACATATAAAGTCTACACGTTATAAGCATTAAAGTAAACCATACATTAAACCAAAGTGAGTTCTTACATAGTTATGGTAAGAACAACCTTAAAATCTACCTAGAAATCTATTACAATCAGAAAAAACATCCTCGCAACAAGTCTATACATCTTCTCCATACAATAAATAAATAAAAACAAACATGAGAAGAGAGAAGAGAGAATAAAAGGCTTATGAGTTGAAGAACAAAGCTGGAACTTGGTTTGGTAGCTTTGAGATCTCTTGAAATCACTTGATTCTCCTTGAAAATCTACCAAAAAATATGTCTATCTTCCTCCTTTTTGCATGCCATAAGACCCTCTTCTCTTTCTATAGTTTAAAGTGGGGTTTTTACACTCCTTTAGGCGCTAAAACTAATTTAGGATGGATGTGGAGCAAGTTGGAATTACCAATCGGAAAGCTAGAAAATTAAAGCCTTTACCTAGATAATTCTAGCTTTCTCCTTTGATGCCTACAACAAGTCCACATGCAAGTAATTTGATAATCAACTTTGTCACGATCAAGTACCATATCGAGCTTATGACAACCGCCACATAACCGGGCTAAGGACACTTACGGTATCCTTAATCTGACTATGCAAGGCTAACTGAAAATCTATCCTTTCTTTTATTTCTTTTCTTTTTTTTTTTGAAAAATTTGGGCAGCATAACGGCTATGTATTTAAAATCTCAAAACCTACAAACGATTTTAAACACAATTCTATATTCATATCCAACCACAACACCAGGACTCTCTAGTCCACTTAAGGCAAGCTCAACTCCAGGCAATCTCAACAACAGTATCAAAGTTCATACATAAAATCTTTTACAAAACACAGGACAATCAAAGTTCGCTTACAGAATCATAAAGCGTATCTGCATAAACACATTTCATGAGCCACTAGACAATAAAAGTACAAAATAGGAAACTACCCACGTGCGGTAGTACCCCAAAAATTCAAAAGACCGCACAATCCACTCAGAGCTTTAAACTTACTAAATTAACCTGCATGGTTGGAAAGCAGAGGGGGTGAGTACACTAGGTACTTAGTGAGTAGGAAAGTCATATAACACAAATAGAATTTGATCATACCCAAAATGGTGTAAATAACTTATGAAGTGAATATATCTCACATAGAAAACATATAAGTGTAGCCTATGACTCAATGTATACTGGTTAGGAACCATAGGCCTAACCCGTTAACTCACTCATCTGGTGAACATAGGTCCCAGTTCTAGTACACAAAAGCGTAAAAACATCATATGTATCAATAAAATCTCGTCAGAAAATAATCATCAGAATACGACAAAACAATCATGTGTGACACCACTAGTCGGCCAAACTAATGTGCACACCCACCAATCCTCGGTGTTGGCTCGACTTTCGTCCATGGTGATTCCGGACTATGGTCAACAAAAGCGTCATGACCCTAGGTGATGACCTCATTAGTGTCCAGACCCTAGGTGTGGAATCACTTGCGAGTCTTGCAGAAAAGTGTCGATACGGAGACCCAATTTTTATGTACCTGCGTCAAGGATACGGAGGTCGCTTAATCATAATCAGTTGTGCCCAGCACACGATTGGCCAATCGTTTCCTCACCAATCATGAAACAAGTCATATACAATAATTAAGTACAAAAATCAAGTAAGGCACCATGCCTTTATTTATTGGTCCAACCGATAAAATAAAACTGTGCCATGGCTCTAAGCCAAAAGAGAATAAATACATGCAACATATATGAATCGATTATGCATATGTAAATTTGAAAACATTAATTCATGCAATAAAAGTCATCTTTTGCACTCTAAGTGCCAAGTTGTTCAAAAACATAGTTTTAGAAAATAAAACATTTTTCTTTTACACTTAGAATGTAGGTTTGTTGAAAACAATGTCGTTTCTAAAAAATACGAAATAAAACATTAGTTGATCTCCAATAGCAAAGAGTTATTCAAAACAAAGTTGCTTATTTAATACACAAATATATGAGCATCTATTGGAGATTAAATTCTACTATGCATTACCTAGGTCCAAAATTCACATACAAGTCATCATACATGTCTTAGAGTGATCTAATCCCATATGAGAAATATGGTTCCCCAACTCACCTCAAAAGACGGTATAAACTATCTTACTTCAAAAGTCCTCAGTACGAGCTCCTTGATTCACGGCTCCCGAGCCTTTATACATAAAAAGACATACAATGAAATTATTACTTAAACATAAATTTTATACTTATACACCATCACATTATCTTCTCCTTTTGCATTTTCTAAGGCATTTAATGCCTTTAATCCAAACTTACTAATTTCATAACATAATTAAGCACATCTTTATCCAAGCATATTATGCCTTTACTTGTCATTCTAAGCAACAATTCAAGTCCACTCTAAGTAAACATGAAAGCCTCCTTCCAATGCACACCATCAAAATCCTTAAATCCTAAACCAAGTTCACTTAGGCATTTTATCAATCATCTAATGTGCATGACTTTCGAGTCTCATTTTCAGTACTTTACCATAATAATTCATGCTCCTAACATGTCATATAATAGCACTTCCAATCAATGACACATTCCATCACTCCATTCAAACCAACTCCTTTCATTTAAGCTACATTTATCAATTA
>JANZLC010000006.1:27257614-27282429 GCA_026413385.1 Erythroxylum gracilipes
AAACAACTTTTTGCGTTTATTTGTGCCCCCCCCCCCCCCCGCCAAATGACTTTCCTATTGCTGTCATGCCCCCATGTACGTCTCTTCTGGTGGATCAATGTCAGACATTAGTTACACCGGTCACGTTAGAGGAAACCAAGGCATCGGTTTTTGGGATGGGTCCATTTAAAGCCCCAGGTCCTAATGGCTTTCAGCCTCTCTTCTACCAGCGTTTTTGGCCCACGATGGGCACTTCCTTGCACCAGCTTGTTTCTGATAGCCTTCGCACTGGCACCTTCCCCAAGGATCTATGCAAAACTCTTGTCGTTTTGCCCTATTGCCCTGTGTTATGTTGCTTACAAAGTTATTACAAAGCTGTTGGTCAATCGACTTCGCTCCTTTTTGCCTGACTTAGTTTCTCCTAATCAAAGCTCCTTTATCCCTGGTCGTACGACTACTGACAATATCCTTCTCGCCCAAGAGATCATTCATAGTATTCGGTTGCGGTGAACCAAGATTGGGAGTATGGCCCTCAAAATTGATCTTGACAAAGCTTATGATCGAGTTCGGTGGGACTTTCTCCACCATACCCTCCGTAGCTTTAGCATTCCTGACTGTTGGTGTAACCTCATTATGTACTGTGTTCAATCCACCCGAGTGGCATTTCTATGGAATGGTGAAGCTTCTGAGTACATACGACCGAATCGAGGGCTGCGACAAGGGGATCCCCTTTCGCCCTATCTTTTTGTCTTATGCATGGAACGGTTAAGCCACCTCATTCAGCGTCATGTTGACGCGGGCAAGTGGGACGCCGTGCAGTGTTGTCGGGGAGGTATTAAGATTTCCCATCTTTTCTTTGCCGATGACTTATTCATATTTGGAAGGACTACTATCCAACAGGCACATGTTATCAAAGATTGTTTGACTCTTTTCAGTCGCGTGTCAGGCTTAACTGTTAACCTTCGCAAATCCTGATTCTACGCCTCACCTCACATGAGTAGCTCTCTTTGCAATTGTGTTGGGAAGGTTCTAGGCATCCCACGCACGTCCGATCTTGGTTGTTACTTGGGGGTTCCCCTCTTGCATCGCAGAGTCACCCGACATACTTACCAAGGTATCATTGATAAGGTACAACAAAAACTCGCCGGTTGGAAGGTAAAGCATCTCAACCTTGCTGGTCGCGTCACCCTGATACAAAGTGTCACC
The DNA here is from genome assembly GCA_026413385.1 of Erythroxylum gracilipes. Taxonomy (NCBI): domain Eukaryota; kingdom Viridiplantae; phylum Streptophyta; class Magnoliopsida; order Malpighiales; family Erythroxylaceae; genus Erythroxylum; species Erythroxylum gracilipes. The sequence continues at coordinate 27,258,800 of JANZLC010000006.1, forward strand.
TCTGCCATCCCAATTCATGCCATGCATACTACTCTCCTACCTCGGGTGACATGTGATAAACTTGACAGTCTCAATCGACGATTTTTATGGGGTGGCCATGAAGGCGTTCGTACACTATACCTCGTTAATTGGAAAACTGTCTGTCTTCCTAAAAGACAAGGTGGCCTGGGTCTGAAAAGTATGCGTGAATTAAACCTATCCATGCTAGCCAAAATTCCGTGGCGCTTAATTACTGCACCTCCTACTGCTTTATGGTCCTGCCTACTACTTGAGAAATATAGTAACCATGGGGTGTTTGATTTCGATCGCTACCACCCAACCTGTTCGTATACATGGTGGAGTATCCAGCGAGGAGCGGAGGTTTTAGATCTGGGCCTGGGTTGGCGATTTGGTGATGGCACAGCGGTAGACTTTTGGGATGCCACATGGTTAGGGAACAACCCTATTCGGGCAGCCATGGCAAACACTGGTCGACACTTGCAGGCTGCTTAGGTGAGCGACTTTATTGACCAAGATAACCGATGGAACCGGGAGTTAATTGCAGCGATCCTTCCTGATGATCTTGCTCAGGCTGTTCTTGGTGTTCCCCTACCGCATGCCCCCAACCTGACACAATTATTTGGAAACTCTCTCTAAGTGGGACATGCACACTATGTACGGGCTATAACGCCCTGATGAACTTTCCTTTTGCCAGGGATGTCGAGTTTTCTTGTCTTTGGACTACCCCCAGCCCTGCCAAATGGGGATCATTTCTTTGGCTTGCCAGGCAGAATCGCCTTCATACCCAACATCTTCGGCTGCTGTGAGGTATTTCCAATTCGGCAATGTGCCACACTTGTCACCTCGCGGATGAAACTTCCATCCACATCTTGCGTGATTGCCCCATGGCTAAGGCCCTATGGCTCCAACTCATTTCACCTTCTACATGGCAAGCATGGTCGACTATGGAGCTTCTGGACTGGCTTGATCTGAATCTGGGCCGTAACCGTTGGTTTCTCGATAAGTACCCTTGGTTTATTGTCTTTGTAGCAACTTTGTGGTTTTTATGCAAGTAGCGATGTCAATTACTATTTGATACTGATTTTGTTAAACCTTGTTTCCCTCTTAACATTATTTTTGCAGAAGTAGAGGATGTGTGTCGCATTTGGCAGCTGAAACTGGGCCGAGTCACCTCCATGGAGACCCGCTTCATTGCCTGGGAATCGCCTACTAGGCCCTGGGTCAAGTTGAACACCGATGGCGCCTCTCGTGGCAACCTAGTGATAGCTGGCTATGGAAGTCTACTTCGTGATCATGTGGGGCACTCGCTACTTGGTTTTTTTGGCAATTTGGGAGTTCGTGATACTGTGGGCACGGGGCTTGAGGCGATTCGACAAGGCCTTGACCTTGCCTGGTCCAATGGCTTTCGACATATTCTTCTGGAGACTGATTCTATGACCGCTTTGACACTCCTCACAACACCGTCATCCCGCTTTGCTCCGTTGGGCCACTTAGTCGATGACATCAAGGCCTTCTTGCATCGTGACCGGTCTTGTTAGTTACAACATCGTCACCGTGAAGGCAACAAGTGTGCGGACTTACTAGCAAACATGGGGGCTGACAGCAGTGATCTCCTGCATATACACCATTCTCCACCTCCTTCTCTATGCTTGCAGCTGTCCGAAGATCACAGGGGAGTAGCCTATTTCCGCTACTTCAAATGTTAATTTAATTCTCTTGTCTTTACTTTCCTTTGCACCAAAAAAAAAAGCACTACAATGTAATTAACTTATTATAAATGGTCTAGCTTTAGGTACGGTCGTATACTAACTCTCAATTGACACATATGTAACAATATTTTATACATAAACTACGTATGCACAATTTTAAATTAGTCAATATATATATATATATATATATATATATATATATATGACTCAATCCGAATTCTTTATTTTTGCATTTATAAATGTGTTTGATTGAAAATAAGGTTAAAAATATTAATTTTTTCCTTAGTTAGACTCGATTTATTCCGTTTAGAATTTCAGTAATAAATTTGTTTATAAGAAAGAGAAAATTCCCATCAAAAGTGCTTGAGCAATATTTCAAAAATACAATGGTGAATAAAATGAAGGATGCATCAACATCTTGCTTACAAAAGTTGGAATCTTTTTCTTTTAAGGTTTTGTGGAAGTAAATATCAAATTGCTTTAAGTTAAATAAAGGCGTGTATTAAACAGCTAATCTTATGGCCTTTGCTGAGTTTGCACAAAAATATCTAAATTTACGAAAGAGAGTAAACATTAGGATAGGTACTGCCCAAGATCCTCCTCATGGAATCGAACAATCCATGTCTTTAAACAGGACCCATAAATGACAATAGTACCCCCACTCCCATGTGCTGTCACTCTCTCACTGGCCAACCATTAAATTTTGGCTGCACCTCGTCATAGAATACACAAACTCCCAAAACCCTAACCCATTTGTACTCACTTAACACTCTCTCTCTCTCTCTCTCACCGCACAGGGGTTTTAGCCAATCACTCTCAGAGCCCTGAAGAAGACCAAAATGGTTGCAGACAAAGGCAAGAAGATGAAAGTATTAGAGAAAGGCGATGAGGAGAGCAATCAAATCGACGAACAGCTTGTTCTTTCCATTGAGAAGCTTCAGGAGATCCAAGACGATCTCGAAAAGGTAGTATTTTTTTTCTTTTAGGTTTTATCTACATGTTTTTCTTTAAATTTCAATTGGGGTTGCCGTATATCGTAGAAAGTTTTTTCACTTTTGGGTTAACTCTTGTTTTGGGTTCGAGCTACATTGGTGTTAGGGAAGACTTACAATAATTGCTGTATTTTTGTGCGAGTGATTTTTCTTAAATTCCCCTGCAATTTGGTAATGCTTGGATAAAGTATTCCTTACATATGTTATTTTTGCTTCTTTTGTTAGTTGTGACTTCCTTGTAGTTTTGTTTTATTCCAAGTTTTTTTTGTCCACGTATTTTATGGTTTATACTTTTGCTGGTTCTATTATCAGATATTTTAGTTTGTGGAACATATGTTTCTTGTACCATATCATGTTACTGATGCTCTATAATCAGACATATCTTCGTCCTTCAATTTATTTTTCAATTCAGTCTTTATACTCTTAAAATAAGATATGTGAAATCCTTTCTATGTACTTTGTTGGAGATTTGACAAGATAATGGTCTTTGTCAATCGTCATAATTTTGAGATATCTCTGTTGCAGTCCTCTCTGATAAAAGAAAGAAATTAAGTCTGATATGAAGTTCTAAATATAGTTTATTTGAAAGACTTTAATACCCTATTCTAAGAATAGGAATTCTGTAATATGTATTAAAAGGAATTGATTGTGACTTTGAACATTCTTTTCATGGCCACTCTTAACTAACTGAAACAAAAGATCTTAACACTTGAAGGAGTACCGATTGGATTCTACCCGTACATATTGATTGGGTAGAATTGATCGTAATTAAAGTAAGAAGAGCAGATCTTAGAACGTGTAAATAAGACAAAAAGTTTGATTACCCCCTCAACATTTTAATTTTGTCTGTTTCTCTTGTAAAGGGTGCATTTTATTTATGATCACTAGATTTGTATGTTTCTAGATCAATGAAGAGGCAAGTGATAAGGTCTTGGAAGTAGAGCAGAAATACAATGAGATACGCAAGCCAGTGTATGATAAGCGGAATGAGATCATCAAATCAATTCCAGATTTCTGGTTAACTGCTGTTAGTGATCTGTTCTCATCTGTTATCTTTATGCTACATGTTTTGTTTACTATCTTTTTTTATTAGAAAATGACTTCTTTGTGCTTTTGTCCTGGTATTTTATGCAGTTCCTAAGCCATCCCGTACTTGGCACACTTTTGACAGAGGATGATCAAAAGGTTAGGTTTATATTCCCACATATTCAAATTTACACTGTTTGGGTTTGTATATAAAATTTCTTTACCCTTTGTGTATCTATCAAATTTACATTAAAAGTTTATTCATTGTTTATTTATTATTTTTTTTAATCCTTTACTTTGTGGTAGAGCAAAGATGAAAAAGTTTTACTTTAATTAATGTTTCGTGCTGTAGTAACTTTGTTCTTTTGGTTTTACCGTGCTTCTTGATAGATATTCAAACACTTAAAATCTTTGGAAGTGGAGGATTTTAAAGATATGAAATTGGGTTATTCTATAACATTTGTAAGTATCCTGTTTGCCCTTTTATTCAGAAATCTTGGTTTTCGGTGTACTTGTGTACTAACTTCTACATTTTGCTTCAGAACTTTGAACCAAACCCATATTTTGAGGATACAAAGCTTACAAAATCTTTCACCTTCCTTGATGAAGGGTCAACAGAAATTACAGCAACAGATATTAAGTGGAAAGAGGGAATGGTAAATTATATATTGTGCGAAAAGAAAATTTGATTCTGTTTTTTTTTTTAAATCCTGAATATTGTTCATAAACATACGAAGGGCCTGCCAAATGGAATTAGTCATGAGAAGAAAGGGAACAAGAGGCCTCTAGCAGAAGAAAGGTTGGCTTTTCTCTACTTGTTGAACTGAGCCTCTCTCTCTCTCTCTCTCTCTCTCTGTTATGAAAAAAAGACTTAACTTCTATTTCAAAGAGTTCAATTTTGGAAATTGAAGTGACACCGATCAATTTCCATCTCGAAAAAATATTCATATTTGAAGGACATCTCTTCTCGGATTTGTTTCTCAATGAAACAATGATTGCTTTTCTATTTCTGGCGAAGTGCAAGGCTGTAATTAAAGAATTGCTACGTATCAAATACATTATTTACCTCCATATGAAAATTTTAGTGCACTCATTTTCGCCAATGCAAAAATCATCTTGAGGTCTGGCATGGCATACTCTATCTGAAGGTCTTAATATTTTTGCCGAATTTTCCATATTTATGATTATTTTTGTCTTTATTTCATTTTTTCATAGAACATGATTTTTTTTTTCAACTTCGTGGCATATTGAATTTCTCATAGCTTCACTTACAGAGAGTAACCTTTGAGCATTAAGAAAAGGTTTATTCTATTGTGACATGAAGATATATGTTCTAAATCATGGAACTAAATTTCTCCAAAAGCGGCTTGAAAGCTTTGTGAATCTCACGTAGATCTCAATTCCTAAATGTGGACTTCATGCACTACGGGCTCCCTTTTCCATGCATTTGATGCATATGTTTTGAACATCCTCTGAATCTACCTCCTCAATGCAGCTTTTTTAGCTGGTTTAGCAATACTCAACAGAAAGACTTGATTGATGACATGCAGGATGAGGTGAGTTGCATATACATGTAGCTATCATGCTAAATCTTTATTCACAGTGGGAGACACTGTAAATGATTTCTTTTTTTTTTTGAAGCTGCTAATTTTTTCGTGAAAATTTTAGGTTGCAGACATAATCAAGGAGGACTTGTGGCCCAACCCGCTGTCTTATTTCAACAACGTAACCATTTCTCCCGTGGTTGCCTTCCTTTTTTATTTTGTAGTTAGAATTGGCTTCAAAGCTATTGACTATGTTTAACTTCTTCAATGCAGGATCCTGATGAAGAAGATTTCGATGGGGATGAAGGAGATGATGGGGTAATGACTTACTTTAATACTATTAAGTTTCACATGCCAACAGTTACTTCTTTTTGTTAATTTTTTGTTTTTACTTCAAGAAGAGAAAACTTTGCTCTTTTTTGTCCTGTCTGATTTCAAGCAGACTTGGCTAATTTTAAAATTTTGAATCTATTTTAAGGCAGTTAAAATGGATATTGACGTCATTTCTAATGTCTATTTTTGTGTGATAGCAGGATAAAGATGGGGATGAGTCTGAAGAGGACGATGATGAGCAGGATGATGATGGTGAAGATGATGACGAAGATGATGAAGAGGCAGATGATTGAATTCTTCTTTAATAGAATTTAAAAAAATCACCTTGTACTTGGCGGGTAGCTTCTTGTGTAAAGTGGTCTCCAAGGGTTACTGAAGTAGCAGGTGATTTGGACGATAGCCAAAAGTAACTTATAATAGTTATATCAACTTTGTAGGCGGCTGACTGAATTGTAGTTGGTTGTTGGTATTCTGACTTGTTTCCGTTTCAGTCAAGGCCATTTTTTCTTTGTTAATCTTCAACTTCTTTCTTCCTTTTTTGTGTGACATGCAGGCTTTTTAGAGAAAATGTGTTGTGTTGGAAGAAAAATAGATTATTTCCTTTCGTGATGGAAAAGAGTACATATCTATGTAATATATTATTTAAATGTGTCATGTCAGGTTTAGATTCTAATCAGTAGTTACCTGCGTCGCAAAGTGTTGGTTTTCTTAGCATTTGGTTGGTTATGAATTCGTAGCTCGTCCTCAATATTTCTTGACATGAGTCTACACAATATATTTTAATATTGAAAGTCAAGGTATTGGCATTTTAGTCACCGGTTGCAGACTTGAAGCCAACTTGGGGAGTTACGATACTTCTTGAATCGAGATAAAAAGTGATTTTTGAGTCTTGTGTTTTCTTGTTTTTGCCAAGGAAGGTTGACCTTTTGAAAATTGAGAGCGAAGCATAAGCAACGTGATCGGTACCTATTTTGATATTATCAAAGCTATGTGGTGCAGTTATGGCCGTAACTTTCGTGTTTGTTTACATTTTGTGGCCCAACCTTCTTTTATCAATAAAAATGAAGTTACCGGTGATAGTTGGTTGCTTCCCTTAGAAAGAAGACAAGCGTGTGTAAATCCATCCAATCAAAGACATCCAGCTTCAACGTCTATCCTCAGAACCCACCTGAATTCTGGTAAACAAAAAACTGTCAAGTGAAACCATGTTCAATGGCAATGAAACTCCAACCTAGCGATGGTTCTCTCTTTTTGTTTTATATTATACCATTATGCTTTTATTTTGATAGGAGAAATTCACTCAATATTACTCCTCACATTCAACTACTATGATCTTTGCCATTTTTTCCCCAGGAGACGCTGGAAGAGAGCTTTTATAACTTAGTTAATACAGATTTGTTGAATGTGACAGCATCTTAATAGCAACCTTGCCCCTGGAGATAGGCTTGAATTGCATCACCTTAAATATTGATAATTCGAGCTATTTAATTTCAAAACAGCAAACTAATTCATACCACCATGAGCCTGCATCTTAAGTAATACAAAATTAATCGTCAAACAATTTATCATTTTTGTTTGACCTATATTTCATATATATCAAATGGTATTATATTATATTTTATATTAGAAATTTTACCAATTTTATGTACTAGACAAGACTGTCAAAATTTTAATTTATTACAATTTTAACTAACTGTTAACTCTTGCCATTAATCTTGTTGATATTAATATTAAATAACAAACCAAATATATCATAAATTAAAATTTTAATATTTGAGAGTTGTTCTCTAGATGAAATTTTAATAAATTGAAATTCTAATATTTGAGAATTATTCTCTACGTTAATTACCAATTGGTGGTTTATTTTTAATTGAAAATATAATAATTTATTAATTACAAATTTTCATGTGTGTGAATAGTTTGAGCCTATGCAACCCACCATGTCAACGAAATTAGAGTTAACATTTAAGTTATATTTTGTAATATATTAAAATTTATAATATTTGCACTTTTGATTAATGTTATAAAATTTTAAAATATAAAACTTTTATTACTTAGAGACTAACTCTGTAAGTGTGGAAATAGCATAACTCATGGCTACCAAGAATATGAATGGATTCTTTGAGAAACGTTAACTGTGGGAGATAATGTAATCATTAAATGAACACTTAAAAATTTTCTGTCTTAACCCATTAAAGAAAGGTGAATTCTGTTCCTGCAAAGTAAAAATATTTGCTTTTCCAGTATGAACAAATTTGGACTTAACTTGTCTATATAATATAGCCATGTATCAAAAATAAACTTGTTTGGAGTTCTGAGGTAAATTAACTTGTGTTTTAATAACTTTTTTAGCCAAAGAAACCATTCGGTAGTAGGTACTCGTAAAGCTGAAGTGTATTTAATCATATATAGAAGATAAAGGAGGTTTGGAGCTGTTGTTGTGGTGCTTTTACAAACATGGGAATCAAGGTGGTCCAATCCGACCGTATGTGTCGAACCTCTTTAAGTCCTAGATTATCACCTTTTTTTTCTTTCTTAGTTTTCATTTTGTTGATAGTCTACAGTTGGTAAGCTGCGATTGGTCCCCTATAAGATCGCTTGGATAAGATACTCAAACGCTAAATGTAGTTTGTCTCAATTTGCACAACAGGTTAAAATTGTAGACATTTGAGAATGACCATTCCCACATATATCTATGTACTCAAACTCATTGTTCAAATACACTCAATAGTTTTCAATTAAAATCACTTCATTAATTATTATATTCTCTCGCTAAGTTCATACTTTCTACTAACTTATTTTCTATCAGAGTAAAAATTTATACAGATCTGATCTTATTAGGTGTGAAAAAGATGCAACTAATGGAACAAAAAAGGGAAAAGAATGTGACACAACACAAGGCTTTAGAATATGGAAATGGGAAGAAACCAATGGCATCCAAACACATTGGAGGACGTGGTGCATTTCGACTAAAATGAGCTCACGATCCCCCTTGATTTACTTAGGGTGATTCTAATTGTGGCGTGCAGTGCACGTGATGGCTGATGAGCAGTGGGTGATCATAGATTTGAGAGACATAAGCATATTTGTTGCATGCTTTATGTATAATATCTAAAAAGGTAGTGATAGTAGTAAACAAAGAATTGAGAGCAAGTGGGGGAATTGCTTCTTTTGGAGAATAATGTCTGTGAAGTCTTAACTTGTGTGAAGCATAGGAGTCCGGGGCTTGATGTGACTCAACTTCTTCTTAATTATTTCAATTTCTCCCCCACTGCATTTCATACGATTCCAACTGCCCATTCCACCTTTCTCTGTTTTACTTTTCTTTTCCTTGTATTCCAAAATGGGTTTTCACAATAAAATTCTCTTTTGCTAGTCATAATGTCCACTTTATCAAAACTATACCACTGCTTTTACTGTACTTTCCAAATGTTTAACGTTACTTGTCCGTATTTTACTACCTGGGGATTAAGTGCACTGCATCAGTGATTACTTAGAAGAAAGATGCTTAGTAGTACTAATTAGTAATTATCACATGTACATAGCACTTATGAAGCCCCAATTTTATCTGTTCTCACATAAATTTTGCTACCTTTAACGGATAGACCAGCAAAACAGCTAATCTGTTTATTATATTCTGGAGAGTTTAGACAAATTTCTGGATTTTAAAAAATTTAGATGCAACCCAAATTAATCGAGGTCTAGGCAGCATTCATTGTCTTGTTGTACACGATCCACAAACGTGCCACCCCATGTCTATAATCCTGAAAACAGTTGCTACTACCAACCATCCTATGATCTGAAATGACCTCCTTTGCCGTGGCAAAGCCTATCTTCTTACACAAAATCTGCCACCTAACAACTAGCCGTGCACGTTGAGTACTGTTAAGATATACGACCCCATTGCTAATAAATCATGGCTTCTTCTACGACAACTTTACGTTTCATGTATAACAAAGTAATAACTCAATGTTTCGATCTTAACGTGTCCGTTTTAGACATTCAAAAAGTTAAAGGTTCTCAAGAGCATTGTAATAACTAAGGTTAGATATGGCTGCGATTATTGCAGACAATAATTCCCTTCAAAGCTTGTCTCAACCATCAGAACGGGAATAATGTTTTAGAGACAATTAAATGTGGATCCTCTTTCGTTGAGAACTTTGATTATACTTACAAATTTTGAAAATGAAATCCGTATATTAAACCTTAGGGCTTGAAATGGTTAATTTTAAGAATTAGCCAGTATTATATTTTGCACCGAATCTGTGAAATGAAAGATGATAATATGATCTGATTTGTAAAATATAGTTAACATCAGCTGAGCCAATCTCTTGGTGGTCCTTGTCTCGGATAGACATGTGGTGGGCATATAGATAAAAAGAAGCTGGCAATTGATAAAAAGACGGTATCCCAATCTCAACAGAGAAATTAACAAAGCTTTATAATTATCTAAATCAGACGGGTAAACTGTCATATTCAGATGGTTGCAGAAGTGGCAAAGGCATGTGGTCTCAAGAAAAGGCAGCACTTGCCAATATCTCATCCACATTTCATGGCAAATTCCAGGTCCACAATGCTGTCATGCAAGGACAACAAAACAGAAACTATTAGTTTGTCGTCACAACATCCAACTCATCAGAAAATGGCCATATCTGTATATCGACATGGTAGCCTTCTGTTGCCCACCCCCTATTCACTCAGTGAATTCTAGCTAATTAGCTAGCCTATGAAAAGGCAATTGTCTAAGATCAAAATCAACAAGAAATAAGGTTTCATGACAAGAGGCAGTGGCATATGCATGTCCATAAATAGTTGTCTTGGGGGTTTAGTCTTTGGGAAATTGCCCCACAATTGTATATACAGTTATATATTTTACATGGGCCATAAGATTTTATATTAATATATGTTATCTTTCTAGGAATGACTGAAGGCCAGAGAACATCCTGTTGAATGCTACGTGTATCATGATTTATATGCTTTACAAGATTCTATGGCCAATATGCTTTTGTATATAATCACACGTGCAATTTCAAATTCATTGCAGTATTCAATAATAAATACAAATAAAAAAATGACAAGATAAAAGTGATGGTAAAGTGAGAATTAGATCTAATCCTTACAATCATCATTGTTTAAATGTTAAAAATGACTGAACTTACAGTCTAAGGAGTTCGTCAATTATAGCCTATGGTTTGACCACCAAATTGATCAGCGCTCAATCTAAGTGTTGAATTATATTCTGACTTCTGAGTGACAGTTTACGTTTCTAATATGTCCTATATGCAAAAACATACAACTTTCAATTTCCCAGTATTCCCCATGTTGAAATCATGTTAGTAAATCACAAGGAAAGAGTTATACCACTTACCAATACGACGAGATGGAGAGAGTTATCAAATTATAAATCGATTTCTCAAAACTTTTAATTCAATTTCTTTTTTTAAAATGATAATATTTTTAAAAAGTTTTTAGTGCTCGGTAAGAAATAGGGGTTAAATCACGAGTAAAAAAAATATTTTTTCTAGTTTCTCATTGAATATGTTTAACACAATAACTTAAATAAAATATGAATTAAGAAATAATGAGCTAAATATAAATATAATTTGGTATCCCACATAATTTTTTCTTGTCCGATGAAACTGTTAATTATAAATTGTTAAAATATCCAACTTTTACATAATAAATAAAAGAGAACTCAACTTTTGGTAAGAATTGACAAGAGTACGTACTAGCTCTTTTAATCTTTCCCTTTTATAGAGAAAGACTATAATTTCTTTTAAATGTAATTAGAATTAAACTTGAACTCTAAATTATACTTATACTTTAACTTTAATAAAATTAAATATATCATATTATATTCTTGAGATTTTTTAAAATTTAAGATTAAGTATAAATTAATGTTCTCTTTTAGTTACTTCATATATATGACCCATTAGTTTAAATTACAAATTATAAATTATGATTAGAATATGATAAATTAAATTTTCTTTTAGTTTGCCTTTAATTTAAATAATTTATAGTCATAGATCAAGAATAAGGTCTATCATGACCATTTAAATATTAAGAATGAGAAAGTGACTCGACTTAATATGTCCACATATGGTTATAATATATAGTCTAATCATTATATCATCTAATGTTTTAATTAGACATACAGTACAAAACTAGTGTCTACTCTATTTAAATCTAAGAATATAGATTGACCCACAATAATACCTAAGAATTCAAGAAAAGGAAATAAAAAGGTTTCAATATTATTGTTCTTATTAATTAATAATTGATATTTGAAAATAAATTTTAAATCTCAGTTCTCTTTATCTAGATAAATCCTTAAATTATTACTAATTAAGAACAATATAATATTCTCCCTAATTATTTTATAGTAACACATTTTTATTTATTTACTTAATTATTTCTATATAGTTCATATTATATTGAGTTATTACTATCGATTGTGTATCTTCAATAGAGAATATCTTATAAGTATCACTATAACATAGTAATTTTTATATAAGATATTTTAATAGTCTTAAATTTAAGGATTAATTTTACAACTATTATAACAAGGACATCCATAGATATTCTAAAAAAAATGCATGTGTGAAATGTTTCGGTTTGTTTGTTCTGTCTTGGGTGACATCCACTTATCCTCCCAGGGGGTATTTGGGTGTTACATACACAAGTTACAAGTATGTTCTATACGAAATCTTCATAATTAGGTTAGTCCAGTGAACTTATTCTTTAATAAATATCTATAGTTTTGTTTAAATATTTTCACATTTTAATTTATAAGATAAATTATTTTTTAATAAAAAGAAACAAAACATATGTAATTTTACTATTCCATTAATATCTCATTTTGATGAAACTATAAGTGTAAATAATTTAATAATAATACCTAAATATAAATTGAATATCATTATTATAATTTTGATTAAATAATAATTAATTCAAATTTTTATTTTTAGTATTAAACATAAAATATAATTAATAAAACATATAAAGATAAATAAAATATTTTGTGAATAAATTACTAATTATAGCATATATTAATTATAATCAACGAATGACTACAAAAACAAAAATTAATAGTGAGTGCTCATAGTTATTTTTAAGCGGTAATTAGCTTTTCAACTTTCTATACTCCATAATAATAGATCATGGTTAATACATGGGAGGTATAAGTACTTTGGGCACGCACTCATAATATTCATTACTTAAGGATCTACACTGACATTGAAGCAACACAGGTAGAAACTAATATAAATTCATATCTTATGAGAATTATTGTGATGGCAACAAAAATAATAATTTTGGACATGCATGCTTCACAAATTTTTTTAAATCCCTCTAGAAAATAAAATCATACAAGGCGTTTAAATTTTCATTTTTACATGCTCAAGAAAGTTTCAACACACTACAAGTGTGAATTGAGCAATGGAGGAACCAAAGTGGAGTGGAATCCTCTATCCAATTTTACGGTGTCCAACTCTGTTCAATGCCTGAAACAATGTCGTTTTTGCTATTAAACATAATTGGACAGTCTCTAAACTCATACTTCATAGTCAAAATAATATTATTTTAGACAATAAATAAGGTTAGACATTATAAAATTAGACAGAGATCTTAACTTACCAAAGTGACCCACTACCAAAACCAGTATAAAGCATATGCTTTATTATATATATAGAGAGAGAGAGACGTTGTACCCGCACGGGCAGCCCAGTTAGTTTATTGGGAGGGTAACTGAGTCCAAGAGAGAGACATTGTATAAAGGCCAACCTGTCTTTGTACAATGTCAAGTTGCAAGTTGCTTTTATTCAATGTTTACTATCATAGTCCATCAAAGATTTATGTGAGAGTTGTTATCATTTAATTGGTTAGATAACCGTTGCCTAAGAAATATTGTGGAATTTACATACCAAAAACAGATTCATATTACCTTACCCCAAAAAGAAAGTAAAATATACTTCCCATCTAGCCTACAAAAATGTTTAAGTTTCAGAGACTGATAGAATATCATAATCATAATTAAGAACCGAATTCCCATGAGTATATGGTTGAACTATGATTGCAATTATTAATCTTGGTTAAAATGGAAATGTGTAAATGTTAACTCCAGAAAAAACAAAAATATTATAAGTGTCAAGAAACCTTTCGATTAAGAGTAAGAAACATAATAATTCTAAATTCATTCAAGATTTTACTTTAAATCACTCTAAAAATAATATAAATATTTATGATTTTATTCAAAAAAAAAAAACAGAGAAAGAGAGAAAGATAAGAACCTATAAAGAGACCTAAGAATCAAATTGAAAACAAAAAGGGTTTCACGAAACATGAAAGTTTGATCCGAAACACACCAGCGACGTATTCGACTGTATGACTAGTAGCTGCGTGACTACTAAATCTAGCTTGTCGAAATGAATACAGACCATTATGGATGAGTAGAAAAGTTTCCTATTCATCAATAGTTTTCAACTTAGAACAGAAGAAAAGAGTAGCAATAAAACATAATCATGAATGATATCTTTCATAATATTCTTGTTCAACAGTACCAATAAGCAACAATACCTTTGGATAGTTTGTTATAGATTATTTGTTACTTTCTTTTCGCTTCTTGCTTCTGTTGATTGATCCATAAAAAGGAAATGATAAAATTAAGCTGGTGATTAATGGCATGTTTGATTTCTGAGAAAGAAAAAACATGGTATATAGGTAGCAGGGAGCTAGGCATATACTGTTATTGTGTTGAAAAAGATATTATGATGTTCAAGATATTCTTCAAAATATCTAATCTACTGAATAGCATTGTGGTGTTGGGTACATCAAAGTATTAATAACGAAGGCCCTTTTGCTATTCTTATTGAAAAGTGGAAATGTGGACACATAGACAGAACCGTGACAGGCGAGTCTGAAAGCTGAAGATATAGTCAAGAGGCTCTCCTTAAGACAGTGTTTCAGAATGACAGTGATCATTTCCAAAACTATTTTTTTAATCCCATACCAACTTTTCCACACCTTTTATGGGTGCTCTAGTCAATATCATTAGTTGTTAACGTCCTTAAGTAATCCAAACGAAGCTCTATTAATATGTGTCCAAACTAATTCCATCCCAGCCAACAGCATCAAGTTTAAGTCATTTTCAAGTCCTTGCTTGGAGGGGGCCAGTGAATCAAAAGGATTAAGCATTTTAAGGGAAACCCTAACCCTAAAACCTGGGCAGCAGACCAGAGGCCCAAGCAAAACACAAAAAGGAAAAACCATATCACTAATGTTAATACTAATTCTGGTGACTTACTAGAGGAATCCCAAAGTCTCTGGCTCCCAACAAAGGCAAAGTCCAAAGGCAAAATGAAATGATTACTTGAATGAGGTGGAACCCACCCTGACAACCTTTCCTTTCTAAGTCTCTCAATTTTTTGACTTGGGATTGGGTCCCACTTCGGCCACCATTGTCTTTATGGATTGAATGATAAAAAGAGCACCTCACGTGGAGTCTGAACCAAAGGGGCTGTCCAACAACAATGAAAAGGAGCTCTAGATTCACATATTTCTTTCCCTTTGCAAAATAGAAAATTTTCATAAAAATCCT
Organism: Erythroxylum gracilipes; assembly: GCA_026413385.1. Lineage (NCBI taxonomy): Eukaryota > Viridiplantae > Streptophyta > Magnoliopsida > Malpighiales > Erythroxylaceae > Erythroxylum > Erythroxylum gracilipes. Next base: position 27,273,999 of record JANZLC010000006.1, read on the forward strand.
AAATCTTACTCCTACCTAGCTCATCAAGAAAACAACTTCGATTATTAAAAAATCGCTTTGCCATATAATTCCCACTCATTATCTTAATTTGCTGTTTGAAGCTTGCTGCCCTCTTTTTCCTTATCCTCTCTCTTAAGTCTTAACATCAATTCTGAAGGTGAATGAATTCCAGGGGAATTAAAAGGGCTTTCTGTAGGAGAGAGGCATCATCTACTACTTGCTAGCTTATACAAAAGGAGACCCACAAAAGAGATTAAACTAAAGCATCCTTCTCCTTTGCTCAATCACAACTCACAAACCTGAACAAAGAATAAGAGCCATTAGAGAGAAACCACACATTTCCATGCCATCATGGAAGGAAGTGATGATCACCAGCTCCACCACCACCACCACCACCGTCCAAATTTTCCATTTCAATTGCTTGAGAAGAAAGACGAAGACCCTTGTTCTTCTTCCTCTCCTTACCCTTCTCTTTCTATCGAGCCTAACAACAGCGTCAACAGCAATAATAACAGTAACAACACAAACCGCTCAACTTCAGGACTCCAGGTTGGGGCACCGGAACCGTCAAAGAAACCTCCCCCAAAACGAACGTCAACTAAGGACCGACACACAAAGGTTGAAGGTCGTGGTCGCAGAATTCGCATGCCAGCTCTCTGCGCTGCTAGGGTTTTTCAGCTGACACGAGAACTTGGCCACAAGTCCGACGGCGAAACCATTGAGTGGCTACTTCAACAAGCAGAACCGGCAGTTATCGCCGCCACAGGAACAGGCACAATCCCAGCAAATTTCACTTCACTTAACATTTCTCTTCGCAGCTCAGGCTCAAGCATGTCGGTGCCTTCTCAGCTAAGATCGGCTAGTTTTAATCCGAATTTTTCGATGCAACAACGCAGGAGCTTGTTCCCAGGGATTGGGCTAGACACGACATCGACGCCAACATTTCTAAATTTCGGCTCAAGTAATCTGAATGCTGTCCTGCAAGCAAAGCAAGAGATGAGGGACAGTTCTTCGCTTGAGTTATCAACAGAAACAGAAGAGAGTATGAGCAGGAAGAGAAGGGCAGAGCAAGATTTATTGTCACAAGCACAACAGCAGCAGATGGGGAGTTACTTGATGCAGTCAAGTAGTGGGACGATACCAGCGAGCCACGGGCAGATTCCGGCGAATTTTTGGATGCTAGCAAACTCAAATAATCAAGTAATGAGCGGGGACCCTATATGGACATTTCCGTCAGTTAATAATAACGCAGCTGCTTTGTATAGGGGCTCCATGTCTAGCGGATTGCATTTTATGAATTTTCCTGCTCCTGTTGCTTTATTGCCAAGCCAACAACTAGGGTCTAGTAGTATTACTGGTGTTGGTGGTAACAGTGGAATGAATGAAGGGCATTTGAATATTCTCGCCGGAATGAACCCTTATCGCCCTCCCGGTATATCGGAGTCACAAGCGAGTGGGTCCCACTCACATCACGGTGCTGGTGACGGGGGTAGTGGTGGCGATGATCGGCGTGATGTGGCAAGTCATCATTCATAGAGCATCATCATGGTGATCATCATCGTGGTTTTCTTTTTCTCCAACTGTGTAGTTTGATATGCATGTGTAACACACATGAGGATTGATTCTTCTTGATGAACTGGAGTTTTGTGCCTTTTTCTTTCTTTTGATTTAACCTTTTCAATTTATTCCCAATTTTTTTTTCGTGTGATTAATTATATATGGAGAGTTTTAGGGTTTGAAAGAAGCAGAAGAAGAAGAAGGAAACAAAACATTATTTATTTTAACACCAATCGTTTGGCTGGTTTCAATCATGAAAAAGCCTTATCTTACTTTGGGATTCTACTTCTTTTCCTTGTATGTCTCTTTTGAAGCTTTTGATTACTAGTACACAATATCCCATCATCATGGTTTGTGCAATTCTTTTATTGACAGAGCCGCTGCTTGTAATTTTATTGCTTTAATCTTATAGTTGAAAGTGACCCTTTCACTCTCTCTCTCTCTCTCATTATTATATATATATATATATATATATATATATAATAATGGCTATATATGGTGGTAAACCTCTTACCTAACTGGCAATTCAATTCTGGTCTTTCTCTTCCCCCTTTCATATTGGGTAGTACTGGTAAAAGAGACTACAAAGTTTGTGTAGTGGAAAGGGAAGTGATGAAACAGTGTTTACTGCAATTGGTTGTCTTTTAAGAGTTAAAGAAAGTAACTGAAAAAAGAAAAGAAAAGCAGCAGATAAACTGCTTGCTTTTTTATTCATTCTGATTCTAAAAATCTCTGCCATGAATCTCAAGGGTTTTACTGCATCAATGATTAAGATTTTTTTAGAGAGGGTGGGGGTTAATAGGACTGTGGGACCCAGACCTTATCAGTTCCAGGTGTTGGTCAGGTGGCGGGACCCAGATGCTGGTCATCGTCCAAACCAGTGTACAATGCCTCTGACATACAGGTGGATCATTCCACTTTTTCTTTTCCTTAAAAATTTAATATAATATGAACAGAGGTAGTAAAAATTCATTAAAATGGCCACAAAATTGAGATCGATGGTGGGCGTGGGTGTCAATGAACGAACCTACCGAAAGAGATGGCCCACTGATTTTATTATTCAATCTGGACCGTTCGTCATGTAGGCCAGTACCTGTTTGATGGGTTGCATTGAATGATTTGTTGGTTCCTTAAGGGAGTTCTTCTACGAATCACTTACAACAAGTTGCTACTGTCTCCTTCCAATTTCAAGCCCTCCCTAGTTCGCTTGCGGATAATAGGTCGAAGATGTGTAGATACGGTATTTACAAGTGTTTTTTCTTCTTACCATATCTATGCCGTTTAATATAATTAATAATAGCTTGAAACGAAGTTTACCGTTTTGCATATGTGTAAATGATTACTAATATAATATCTACTCGGAAGAATCCAAAGCGCAGCTTTTATTACTAGCAAACGACCCGCTAAATCAATTTGTACGCACCATTCTGATCATCCTAATGACTAAAAACTAATAATAATAGATCCCGATTTTTATATATTTTTGGGGTATATTCTATAATGCAAGAAGAGGTGAGTGTTTACTATTATTATTTTAATTTCTTTTCCCGAATACGTTAGTTAAACTTAAAAGTAGGGGCCATACCTTTTGAAATCTCCAAATTGTCTCATAAACAGCTTTTGGATGGGAGGGGCTTTAAAATATCTTCATCATAACATATAATACAAAACTGAATCACTATCAAACTTATTACACATTCAACATGGTGATTAGTCCTTGTTTGATGTGAATTTCAACTGGTCAAGATCTATAATTAAGAAAAATAAAGTTGACCCGGCCCATGCATCTAATTCAAATTGTAAGTTTAGCTACAGTTCATTTACGTTAATATTAATATATAAGAGTTTACTAATTAATTGACGTTCTTAACGTACGTAAGTTATATCTTTCTAGGTTAATTCTGTTAATTTATTGCTGTAATTGTGGATAACACGAAGACTGACGAAAGTAAAATCTGTGTCTGCCATGCAGGTAACACTTGAACTTATTTTTCACTAACGATGAGTGGTGAGACACGTTTCACTTGCCATGGTAAATGCTCTCAAATAATGTGGCAGCAGATATTACTTTTGCTTTTTATCGTGAAGCAACAAGTTGCCTAATTAAAACGAGACTTTATCATATATAATCGTCCATTTAAATTCAAAACATTGACCATGTTAATGGATAAGCAGATACATTATATTCAATCGAGATAAGTCCGATCATCGCCTGATTATATTAACATGGACAATAAAAAAAACTATATATCATTAACTTTTTATTAACCACAAATGAAATTCCTGTATACATAATAACATCGAGCCCTTTTCTTTTTCACGAAATGGTTGAGACAATCAAATATAATCGATTCTTAATTAGAGAATGTTGAGAGTTACTTGTTATAAAAGAGCATTGGCCATAGCCTATAGGAGGAGTTCAAAAGAAAAAAAAAAGAGCACAATTAACTTCTGGATTTTATAATTGGATAAAAAAAAATTGTCTAGGCTTCAATGATAAGTACTAATCCACGCTTTTGCTCGTGGGATCAACATACATCAAATTCTAGGATTTGTAAGGATTTTGCGAGGCTGTGGTACTAAATTTTGTATATTAACAATTAATTATATATTATTAGCCCAAGAATTAAGAGTTTTCAAGGAACGTATGTCGTGGTTTGTTTTTGGATTTATCACTCTATCGTCCATTATTCAATAGATGGAATATTATTAAGTTGAGCATTTCAAGCTTAAAAGTGTTTTAGTAATTATTTATTAAAACACAGATCCAAATGGCTTTAAAACTTGCAAAGTCATCATGCTTTTGCTCCTACCCAATTGTGGGCAACTTAGATTTAACTTCAAACATTGATACGAAAACATTTGAAGCAATAATTAACCAAATGGACCGGCCAAGAAATTTTTGTACATACCTCAAAAAGGCATTATTAGAACGCCTTGTAATGTCATGTACCATGCACCCTTGGTGGAGGATGAAGAAGGCAAGTGGGTGACGTTTTTGGAAGCCACCAAAATTAGTTTGGTTGTAATTGCGTACTCTATCTTACACTAACAAGAATTAGCAAATGCTACGGAATTGGACGTAGAAAATCATTGGATATTTTAATGATTGTGATGCTGATACAAAACCATGTGCTTGTCTACTGGCATATAGCCTGCAGGTTGGTGGTTAGCATGTAAGAGGGCTCAAGACCCACCCCACCTACACATCTGCCCTTAATGTTGTGTGCTTATATGTGATAGTACACACCTCTGGCCTGGTGGATCTTGTAGCTTGATTGCTTGAGCGTGTAGTTTCTTTCGGTATAAACTTAAATGTTCATCAAATCACAAACCATTCGTAGCTTCAAATGCAGGAACGCATGTGCTTCATTTCTTAACGGTGAAATGTAACAGGTCCATGTTCGACATTAGAAAATTAAAGGAATCACCCTCTTTCTTTTCTATTTATTTATGTTTGAATTGATGATATTAACTTTGAAAGTAACTTTTACATGAAAACGATCATTATTTCATACAGCTGCAGAATTACTTACTGAGCTCAAAAGTCAAATGGGGCAAGAAAGCATCCAAGAAAAGAAACGTCTCTACATACAGATATATATATATATACATATATGTAATCCCCCATCAACTTTTGAAAACAGTCATTAGTGCAATTCATTGATTCACAAGCTGTCCCACAACGCAGAAACAGAATTTTAGCCTAGCGATGCAGGAAGAAGGTGATGCCTAGTGGCTGCTAGAATGATATGAGGTGAATCAACTTTGAATGACCGTAACTTTATCTCAGAACATGATACCTGAAATTCGGGTCTTTCCAATTGGGATAGGAACTCAGCAGACCTTTTGTTCTTACCCTTGTGCACAAGGGTAATCAACCTTGACAACTGATGGGCACCGCTTTTTTCTTTATTTTTGGTCACAAATGTGAAATGACCCGGATTTCGATTCAATCAACGTTGAGAGAAGGTGAAGTACACGTTATTCTGTTGTCTTTTTCTATTTATCGTGGTGTTCCAAAGTAAATCTTTTGAGAACACTTGTATTATGTTGTTTCAAACTTGAATTAAATGATATTCCATCTATCTATATATGATGCAATTAACTGATATTGTGCGTAATATTTGCCTTGTTAATCCACTGATGTAAGATGTCTGTTTACTCGTCTCCACTGGGTATTTTGACTCAATAACACTGTTAAATGAGACCAAGACAGGCCAGAAAGTGAAGAAGAGGATTAATCAGAAGAATGTATTGCAATCGAAGCCTATATGTAGCTTTTCTCTATGTAATAACTGAAAACTTAAATGATCAGCCTTTGTTTGATCGAGATTGAATTACAGTTATTGATTTAAAATAAAATGAACATTTTTTTCATAAATATTTTTACGAAATTTAATTTAAATCTTAACTTTTGGTAATGTTAGGAAATAATTTTAATATCATAAAAATTATTTTATTTGAATTTTAAATGAAATCTTAAATTTTAGTATAAATTCCATCAAAAAAATATTATTATATTTTTAAAATATTTTTAAAGGACCCTATATTATTGATAGGATATTTATGTTTTCAAATTCTCTTTTTTTAGACTGATTTATCCCTAAATCAATCACTAAATCTATTCGGCAACAAACTTAAGCAATTTGATGTTCTCAGTACGCATCTTGGTCTTTCAGGCTGCAGTATCAAGCAACCTCATGAACTTTTCTTTTAAAATACTACAAAGACACTTAAGCATCGCTCTGACATTTACTATGATAAGATGAAGGGGATGTCTTACAATATTTGCCCTTACAACCAGAAATTTATATATCTTTATATTACTTGAGAAATTACATTATGTTTAAAATAAGCAATTGAATGCAACTGAAGATGGATCTTTCACTACTAGAAGACATTAGCGATGGTATTGTTTCCTACTTCAAACGGGCTAAAGAGGAATATATTATTAGTCTTTCAGGTAGTAAACAAACGAGTTGGTGACATTACAGCGTAAATCAGTTGAGATGATTCCAATAGTAACACAACATTCTTATACATGAACTAATCAATCTTTAGTTTGGAGGCCAAACAGTGATTGCTGTCATTATTAACAGGAACTGCAGTGGGGCAAAAGGATTGGATTCACATTACTTTGCTGTAAATCCAGGCCATCTGGCATGGCTCGAAGAGATTTTGGGAAGGGTGAATGTGAAATTTGCAATGGGTCTACGGGCTTATAAGAGAAGAAAAATTAAACCACATACAAGTCTAAGTGAGGTTCCATTCTAAAACCAATTGGCAATAGGTAGAGTAGCCTACTAGGTTTATATGCTAGTCTTATTTTTCTCTTTTTTCAATATGGGACACTCACATGTGGGTATTATCAACATTCCTTTTTAAGTGCAACTGGCACTAGACATTCAATTGTCACTTGAAATAAACACAGTGGTAATCGAACCGGACCGCTGGGATTAGACTTCCAAACGGACAATCGGAAAATTAACAATCCGGATCAAACCTGCTCTGATACCATGTGAAATTTGCAATGAGCGTACGGGCCCACATGAGAAGAAAAGTTATACCACACACAAGTACAAGTGAGGTTCCATTCTAAAACCAATTGACAATAGGTGGAGTAGTTCACTAGACTTATATGTTAGTCTTCTTTTTCCTCTTTTCCCAATATAGGACACTCACATATGGGTATTATCAACAATAAATTCGTTCTGGCAGACATGGCAGTTGAGTTTTAGTAGCCTAACAGTCAAAGATAAATCAAAGGGGTAGCTACCAATAAACCCATAAAGGATTTAGAAGCTAACATCTAGAAATGATAAAAAACTTATAATTTCCAAAAGCATGTTGAATATGTGGAGCACTAAATTGGATGACAAAAAAACTTCTAAATTTAGCAAAACTTTCACTCTTATTTCACTCACACAAAATATATTTGCTTTCTCTATTCTACACCTTTTCACTTGTACAAAAAATTAAATGACCAATGCCTATAGTTATAAGCTTAGTCAGCCATTAGTTGAAGCTTAAGAAGAGACATAACTGTGGTGAAAATTACAAAGTTAATTAAGTTTCTAGTTGCCTCTCAAGAGGCAGTACTTGGTTAATAAGCTAATTCTAGACAATAGTAAAAATGAAATAATCTAAAATAATAAAGAGAATAGGTTAGTGTAACATTCCGTTCTCATATTAAGAGTTAGAACCCAAAAATACGGTACATGTGAGATCAATGAAAGATTTTAAAAAATACATTTTTCATGCTCATGCATATTGTTAGCATACACTCACGTGAATTTGAATTTTTGTACACATTAAAATGATTGTACATGCATTTTTTGACAATAGTCAGGTATAATTGATTATAAATGTGATTATGTGAGAATTGTGAATTAATTGTATTGAAAATCGACATGGAGAATATATGTATTGATTTAGAATTTTTAGTGAATTTTGGGGAAAATTTTTGAAAATGTTGAGTATTATTAGACTTGGAAAAATATCATTTGATGAGTAAATTATTAGAAGGAAATAGAAATGAAAAAAAATGATGTTAGAGAATTGTTAAAAATGAAATTTGAAAATATTGCGAGGATGACTTTGAAAATTTGGAGATGATTAGACTAGTTTAATAAGAGAAGCATTAGGAATTGGACCAATGGATAAGTGACATGTGTCACTTGACTTGTTTAATTTGTACTATGCAATCCCATTTGAATGACCTAGTTACTGTGTGGATCTTGTTTCTTCTTCGAGATTTTTCTTTATCTTCTAGAAGCTTCATTCTTTCAAAAAAAAAATCTCTCACCCTCACAAAGAAAGTTTTGCTCTAACTTTTCACTCACTATCTCTTTTTGTTATCCTCTTCGCTATA
>JANZLC010000006.1:27297876-27326920 GCA_026413385.1 Erythroxylum gracilipes
GTTCAATGTAACATTTTTCCAACTTTTAACTTCCAACATTTCTTATATAATAGTTCTAACTTCCAAAAACAATTTGGAATCCAACAGTAGGAATAGATCTTGATGAAATTCAATATTATGATGAATCAACACAAGCTCAAGAGCATAAAATGCATATTAAGCAGCCTTTACTTGATGTCTTAAAATTAACACATATGGTACCAGCCTCAACCGTTGAGAAGAATGGACCGGTTAATGAACCTGTCTAAGAACCAATACAACAACAAGATTAAGTAGAGAAAGAACCTATTGAACATAAGCCTCTTAGAAGGTTGACTAGGGATCGTCATGCACCAGGTAGATTAAACTTAATAGTGCAAGGTGATAAGGATAATCATATTGATGATATCCCATATATTGATGATGACCCTAAGACTTACGAAGAGGCTATGGCAAGTCCAGATCGCGAGAAGTAGTTTAAGGCTATGGAATCCGAGTTAGAATCCATAAGAATCAACAAAGTGTGGACTCTGGTTGATCCCTTAAAGGATATAAAACCCATAAAAATGTAAATGGTATTTAAGAAAAAATTTAGAGCTGGCGGAAAGTTGAAACCTATAAAGCCCGTCTTATTGCCAAGAGATATAATCAAAAGGAAGGTATTGATTATGATGAAAATTTTTCCCCTATGGCAATGCTCAAATCTATTCGGATTCTCTTTCTATATTTGCATATTATGATTATGAGATATGGCAAATGGATGTGAAAACAACGTTTCTTAATGGAGAGTTCAAGGAAGATGTCTATATAACTCATCCTAAAGGTTTCACATTGCCATCTACTCCTAATAAAATATGTAAGCTACAAAGATTTATTTATGGATTGAAGCATGCTTCACAAAGTTGGAATATTCGCTTCAATATAACAATCGCAAAGTTCGATTTTGGTAGATGTGAAGAAGAGCCATGTGTGTACAAGAAGGTTAGTGGAAGCATAGCTATTTTCCTAGTGCTATATGTAGATGACATATTGCTAATAGGAAATGATTTTCCAACCACGCAAAAGACAAAAATTTGACTATTTGAACAGTTCTCCGTGAAGGATTTGGGAGAAGTAACTTACATTCTTGGAATCAAGATCTATAGAAATAGATTAAGGAAGATGCTAGGGCTTTCCCAATCCATGTACATTGATAGTATCTTAAAAAGGTATCACATGGAAAATTCTAAAAAAGGTTATTTAATGATAGGCATTGGAATTGCTCTTAGTAGGAAGGATTGTCCTAAAACCCTGGAAGAAAGAGAGCACATAAGTAGGTCCATATGCCAGCGCAATAGGAGCTATCATGTATACCATGACATGTACATGACCTAATGTAGCCTACGCACTAGGAATAGCGAGCAGGTATAAGGTAACCCAGGTGAGGAACATTGGAAAGTGGTTAAAACCATCCTTTAAGTACTTGAGAAGAACTAAGGGACAATTCCTCATATACAGAGATTATGAATTAAAGTTAATAGGATACATTGATGCTAGCTTTGCATCAGATAAGGATGATTGCAAATCTACCTCTCGTTATATTTTCACCTTGAATGGAGGAGCAGTGAGTTGGAAAAGTTCCAAGAAAGCTACTGTAGCTGATTCAGTTACTGAAGCAGAATACATAGCTGCATGCGATGCAGCTAAGGAAACTGTTTGGATGAAAAAGTTCTTAACTAAACTTTTTGTGGTTCCTTAGATTAAGGAAAATGTTCCTTTATTGTGTGACAATACTGATGCTATTACACAAGCTAAGGAACCAAGGTTACACCAAAGCTCCAAACATGTTCTACAGAAGTTTCATCTGATTAAAGAAATTGTTGAGCGTGAGGACATTCAAATTCAAAAGGTTGAAGGAAAGGAGAATGATGCATATCCATTCACTAAGGCACTTGGATCAAAGAAGTTTGATGAGCATAAGTGGAAGATAGGATTGAAGTTCACGACTGATTAGGACTAGGTCAAGTGGGAGATTATTGGAATTATGCCCATGACCCTATCTTTATGTACTAGATTGAACATTTTTTGTGATTATTAACTTTGTGTAATAACATAGCAAATGATTATATTATCATATTATGTTTATTATTATTTTTATTATAATATGATAAGTCCTTAATTAAATTTATACACTTGCCATCATAATGGAGATTGTGATAATAAGAGTCACGTCTTTAGGGTTTACTTTAAAAGTGTTATTGATCATAAGATCATCAAATAAGGACTTTAATGATTTGGTTAGATCAATATATATGTAATAGTATCTATTGGATGGATATTAATGGATCTCATTTACTAAGTTACATATATAGATGATGTATATGGAGATATGATCATTGAACCGACCAAACTGAGAATTCTCAATGGTTAATAATTATCTATAAACTGTCAAGTGGGATATTCTTATAAGGATTTAAATGTATATTTTCCCTTTGACCTGAGATCATCATAATAATCAATAAGTTACTTATTATGTTTTGATGTAAGACACCTAGTATGTAAAAATGCTAGTTGAATGATCATTGGATATAATTAAGTACTTATCTGATTAGTGATGAGTCAAAATGGGATCCATCGACTCTAGGTAATAAGTTTGAGCTCTATGTTGTTATTGATCTTAATGGTTGTTTCAAGACCTTGGCCAGGGCGATTGAATGAGTGAAGAAAAGGATTTTCTTAAATCATTCACCAATCATTAATAATCGACATGTAACATAGTTGGTTATCTAATAGGATGAGACAGTTAAATTATACCTTAGGATAATCCGGAGTTGTAGTGATAGAAAGTAATAATACATTAACCTTAACTAAGTTCCGTCTCTATAAGGTTGTTACTTCACACTATCCGCTCGTTGACGAGTGTTGTTAGACACCAACCTTGATTAGTAATTAATTGGATTAATTATTACCTGCTTAGTGATGAACCTATGTGGTCACACACTTATGAGTGTAATATTTCCTGTTTATGATTATTTAATTTATTATGAGATAATTTATTAAATAATATATATGACATATTATTATATTTTTGCTAGCACAAAAAATATAATTAATATTGAAAATTCTCTTGTACAAAATAAATGAATAATATAAAATAGTTTTATTTTATTTAATTTTATAAATAATAACAAGTATTTAAAAAAAGGAAAAATGCGTCAGATGGTAAAAGTCCTTGGTGGTTTTATTTTAGTTTTACATTTAACCAAAACGAAATGATGTTAGGGGTGGTTGGTTTTTCAAGTTATGAAATACGTTAAAAACTTAAAAAAGAAGATAGAGTGAATACAAATACTCCTTCATTTTTTCTTTTTTTATACATGGAAATAAGCAGGAGAAAAGAAGAGAAAATTGTTTTCTCTATTCTTGAAGAAGGAGTTCTTCAAATTTAACCATAGTCATATCAAGTGTTGAAAGTGGGACGTATTTCTCAGTGTAGAGTGCATAGAGACTTTGTATTTTCGAAGTTTACTATCGATTAATCCTCATAAATTCCAGCTATTTGTTATTTGCCAGTTCTTGTTATGAGTATAATTATTAATCGCAATAAATAAATATAGGATTGCAAAAACTTTTTTTTTTGCTACGTATACGATCCTTTCATTTAGGACCATTAAAATACTTCTTAGGAATTGAAGTTTCTTGCAGTCATAAAGGGATCTACCTATTTCAAAGAAATTATTGTCTGGATTTATTAAATGATGCTGGTTTTATCGAGGCAAAGACATGTGATACGCCTATGATACTAAATGTGAAGTTAAAAGTTGAAGATGGAGATTTGCTTGAGAATCCTGAAAAATATAGGAAAACTGTGGGAAAATTGAACTAACTTACTATCACTCGTCCTAATATTACCTTTCCAGTAAGTGTTGTAAGTCAGTTCATGTCATCTCCTAGATCCTCACATTGGGATGTTGTTATTCATATTTTGAGATATCTAAAAGGTGTACTAGGACATGGGATTTTATATCGAAATTATGATCACCACAGTATAGAAGGATTTATTGATGTTGACTATGGAGGAGATCTTTCAGGTAGGTGCTCTACCATAGGTTACTGTGCTTTTGTTGCAGGCAATCTTGTTCTTTGGAAGAGTAAGAAACAGAGTGTTGTATCCTGATCAAGTGCAAAATCCAAATATAGAGCTATGACTTAGATTACCTGTGAACTTATATGGTTACGTCATTTACTTGGTGAGATTTGTTCAATCTAAACCAATAAACTTATGGTGTGTCAATGAAGTAGCCATCTATATTGCAAATAATCCTATGTTTCTTGAGAGACCAAGCATATAGAAGTCGATGGTCATTTTACCTAAGAAAAGCTAGAAGATGGATTAATCTCAACTCAATATGTCAAAACAGGGAGCCAATTAGTTGACATGTTCACTAAAGCATTACCAGGGAATCGGGTTAATTATATTTGTAACAAGCTGGGCATGATCAATATCTATGCGCCAGCTTGAGAGGGAGTGTTACATAATATAGTAGTTAACGTAATCATAGTAAATGTAAATAACATAGTCATAGGGATTTTAGCATGATTATAGTGATTAATTTCCTAGTTTAACCTATGTATTCCTATATAAACACCTGTAGTATCGTTCTAACCCATGTTATCAAATCCGGACCGGACCGGCCTGTTCGATCGGTGACCGGTCGGCTGACTGGTCCAGGTTAAGCTAAAAAACCGGTGTCAAATTAAACCGATCAATTGATCGGTCGGACCAGTCAAATCAGACCGGTCCGACCACTGGTTCATTAATTTTTTATTTTTTATTTTTTAATTTTAATTTTTTTAATTTTTTAATATTATATATAATTAAATATAATTATTACATAATTATGATGTCACACCGGTTCGACCAGTCAAACCGGTGACCAGTAAGATCTCCAGTTCGATGACCGGTCCGATTTTGAGAACACTGATTCTATCATAAATATGCAGACTCATTCAAGCTAATAAAGGGGTCATATGTTTGAAGAAGCTACAGTAATTGACAGCATAGTCACAACTTTAGCCACGTAAGGGAAGTTATTTATATAATCAACACGGCCAATCTAGTTGTAACCCTTTCCCACCACCCACCAATCTATCTTTAAAATGATCAACACTAACATCTAATTACATCTTCGTTTATACACCTATCAACAACCTACAGCTCTCTTGTGCATAGGTAGTTAAGAAAGCTCCCAAGTTTAATTAGCTTATAAAGCATCCAACTCCTTTTACATGGTCTACAACCAATCAACAGTACGCTTGGCTTGAATATAGGATTAGGCTCTTGAATAGTTGGCAATTTTGCTAAAAACACCTGTATTTAGGTCTAAGGTTGTTTGATTGGTAATAAGTATTACGATAATCAACACTAGAAGTAGGCAATGATAAAGAACTATCAACATTGGGATAAACTCATTTAGCAAATTTGGATTATTTCTAGTTCTAGTATTTTTCCTCAAGTGAATAGCATATAGTTCCTGTTGGACAGGTGTAGATGGTTCTGGTTGGACAGGTGCAGCTGTAGGATGATCACTATGGTCTGCGCCTTTAGAAATTTCAAGGTTTAGGCAATGTGTTGGTGAGTTTATGATGTCTATATAGAAGGGTCTTCAAAGATATCATTGATTGGAAAAGTAGGGGTTAAAGAGGCTTCAATAGTTGTAACAATGGGTGAAAAAGGTTTGATAGGTGAAGACGGGGAAGTATTTTGGTAAGGATATGTGGTTTCATAAAAAAATTACATCTCTTAATGCCAAGATGGACTGTGTATATAGATTATAAGTTTGAAAGTTTTCTATCCTAAAGTGTAACCAAGGAAAAGGCACTTGCATGATTTGGGTCAAGTTTAGCTTTAGAAGGTTTAGTGTTTGTGGCATAGCATAAGCAGCTAAACACGTTTAAATTCTTATATGATAGTTCATAATCATAGATTATTTCATAAGGGATTTTCCAAGTAAGAAGAGGAGAAGGTAGACGATTAATGAAATAGGTAGCTATTAGAATGACCTCACCCCAAAATCATTTTTGTAAAGAAGCTTGAAATAACAAAGCTATATTTATGTTCTCTCATCATCAATGGTTAAAACATACGTGCTCCATGTGATGATTTTTATCTATGTGGTCCCATAATCACTTGTTTGCCCCTTTGTTCCAACAACTCTTTATACCAGTCAGGACAACCATGAAATTTGAAGCATTTAGTCTTTGAGTGACCATTTTTGTTGCAATGGTCACAATGGAGATTGCTTTTGTCCACAAATCCTTGTTTCTTTACATTCTGCTTTCCACCAATCTTCTTATTGCTAGATTATCTTTTCGTCACTACCTTTAACTCCCTCTCAGATTGCATTATAGATCTTTCTCTGTCGTACTGCAACTCGTAACACCATAAAGTATGCCTTATTAACGCTTGGAAAATGATCCATGACAAGGATCTAATTCCTTGTATGATCATAGTTGTCGTTTAGGCTCCTAAGAAATTGCATCAAATTAGGAAACTCAATTAGATCAACTATTTCCTTTGTTCCTCCAAATCTGGATTGTGGTACTGGCATGAGACAGGTTAACCACCCATCCCATAGATAAAACTTTGTGAAATACTTTACTGTAGTCAGATTCCTTTACGATACTGAGCTAATTTCCCTTGTAGATGGTACAATATAGGATCATTATATTCGCTAAACCTCTATTCTATCTCAATCGACAATTCTTTGACAGTTTTTGCACGTATATAAATTCTTTAATGATCTCTTTATATATTGAATTCGATATAAATAAGATCATCATGCAATCTATATGCTTGAATTAATCAAACTCTGTAGAATCTTGATTTATCACAGGACAATTTTCATCTAAAAATCCAAGCTTCACCTTCACTCCAAGAGCAATTTTAATTCTCTTTGATACTATAATCTTGATTCCAGTGATCCTTATGAAATTGTCATCGTACTTCTTCCATCTCTTATTGAATTAAAAGGGGGAAAAAAAAGTCAATTAAAAGATTACCTCAATAGAAAATCAGAAACTCTCCTAGGAAATTCTCCTTAGGCAAGATTGGATAATGCTCCTGGTACCATGAAGAAAAACATAAACTATGGTGAGAAGAAAATTATATTCATTCTTATAAAGCCTGTAATTGTCAGCTAATAAAAATCTGTAAAGCTTACAAATTACTATCTAATCTTGACCATGCATGACTACATATACACATAAGTTGACTGAACTAATATAACTACCTAAAACTATCTATTGCTATAAAAAAAACTTTAACTTATATATTTTTCAATTCCTAAATTCTCATCTTGTGTAAAGAACGTTTTACAATAATCTACTCATCTTTTGAATTTATTTGATTGTTTAATTTTGATTTATTATTTTAATAAATAATTTTTAATATATGTAATTTATAAATTATTATGAAAATTTAAAATTTTATTTATTATTTTGTATGAATTTTTTATTAAAAGTCTTATATTGTAATTTATGATATAATTGAAAGGTTTCAAAATATTGTATAGAGTATTTTGACACTAATATATGATTTTGAGATACATTTTTTAAAAGAGAATTAATTATTGTGATACTGATATTTCATTTTTTATTATGAGTATGAAGATGAGATACGAGAAATTAAACATGCAATGGTCAATACGAGTTATGTTGTAATTGCCAAAAAAATAAACAATTTACTAAAACATATTTTGTTTTAAAGGATTGCCTTTCCTTGTTTTTAAAAAATAAAAAATTCTCAAAAATTCTCTTCATTTTTATTGTTAAGATTTCTTTTCTTTTCTCATCTTCCCTTTTTTCCCCTTTCTTCTACGTTTTGTGAGTTTATTTCATTTGGAGATTTTTTTGTTTTAAAAATTTGCAAAATTTATGTATTTTTTATCTTTAATCCATCTCCAAGTTTTATTATTTTGGTGTATATATATATATTAATGGGTATTGTCTTTTTCAAACAATTCTCTTCTTTACATCGAGATTTTTGTTTGATTTTTATAAATTTCAAGGAGTATTGATAAATGTTTAATAGACTATGTTTTTATGCTTCTATTTAGTTTGTTTTGCTTGTTATTTGAGGGTTTTATGTTATTTTTGGTACTTATTTTGATTCAAATGTGTTTTTTTGGTTTCAATTGTCTTCATGAATCAAAAGAAGAGAAAGTCATATGAAACTGGGGCAGAAAATAGAAGAATTGGAGCTATTTTAGAAGTACACCGTTGTGTGATGAAGTACACGCACGTGTAAGTCACATATACAATCATGTTCCATGCCTATGTAAGATATTGAAAGCATGTAAATTCACAATTCTAAAGTATTTTTGAGATACATAATCACTCACACAACTGTGTGACTGACCATGTATAATCTAAAAACTTTAATTTTGTACTATAAAAGGCAATTATAAAGACATGATAATGAAGAAGTAGTTAAAGTCAAAGTTAGATGTAAAGTTTTAAAGTTTGAGACACAATTACGAACCTAAGACGAAGGAAAACATGAAGATTACTTTAGAGATCAGATAAAAAACAACTTTCCATTGTGTTAGAGAAAAAAGGGGTATATATCTTATAGATTGTTTTTTTAATTATTCTTATAAACTTTTGATGTTTATTTTGTTTTCTATATTTATGAAATAAGTTTGTTTAGTGTCCAGGTATGATGAACCCTAAGTTGTGATGGATATTTTGACTTGATCTTTTATTTAATGCAATTTTATTGATTGACTCATTGTGATTCAATTATGTATTCTTATTCTTGAATTAATATGTCTGAGATATTAGTTCAATATATGATTTCATATGATTGAGATTGGTAAATTTTTTTGTATGAATAGATCTACTATAATTGGAAGTAGTTGTATGCAAACCTAGATATAGGTCAACATAGATCCTTTAGAATAGGGTTAAACCTAATAATGAAATTCAAGAAATGTTTGATGCAATCTTAGGAGTTTTAACTAGAAAGAAGTTTCAGTTAATCAACTATAGGTTAGTTGTTAATATTCTTAAGAAAGATATTAACATAAAATAGGAATTTTCACAATCTAATAACTAATAATTTAATTACATGATAAAGGGTTAATACTTAAAAAAGTCTTAGGGCGACTCATTACCAAGGTACTAGTTATTTGATATTGATTAATCATAGTGTTATTTTTGTTCTAGTTTATTATTGGTGTTGAATTTCAATTTAGTTTAGTTTTAATTTAAATCATCATTATATTCATTGACTAGATAATAAAAAAGTAGTTATTACTAGTACTTGTAGGCCCTGTGGGTGATATTCACTAGCATTTTATTATGGTTTGATAGGTGCAGTTATTGTGGGAACTATAGAGTTGAGATCAGCACTCATATCAATATTTTGGCATTTTTTCAAGGATTAGAATATTAGAAATACCAATTTTTATTAATCTAGCCATTATTAATTGCTTTATTTCTTATTTCTTTTTATTTTTTATTTATTTTGTTGACTATTTGGATTTCTAACTTTTATAGGTCTTTGAATTAGTGACCTGATAGAATCCATCGCACTTAGTTAACGAAGATATAGAAATTAAGAGGACAACTTGTAGAAATCTTCTAAGGACCCTACTAAAAGAGTTTGAGTTAGATCAATAGATAAAGGACTTAGAAGGTTAGATTAATATCGAAGAATCATAAACCAGAAAAGACCAACCAAGGACCATGTTTGATTATGTTAGACCGAACTTGACGAGAATGGAGTCCAATATTGTGAGGCCTACTATTACCACCAATAATTTTGAGATTAAATTAAGTATCATTAAAATAAAGCAACAGTCTATCCAAATTGATAGGCTATAAAATAAGGAGCCCAATGCGTATATAGTAAATTTTCTATTGTGATACCTTTAAGGTAAATGGTACCAATGACGATGTGATAAGATTTTAGACTATTTTTATTCTCACTGAAGGGCGGGGCAAAGCAATGGTTAAATTCTCTACCTAGGTCATTCCTTACCATTTAGGACTAAGTGGTAAAGAAGTTTCTATTGAAGTACTTCCCGTCGGCTAAGACTACCAAACTGAGAAGGATATCTCCTCTTACGCCTATGTTGACTCAGAGACTTTATATGATACATGAGAGAGATTCAAGGATATGTTAAGGAAGTGCCTACATTATGATCTACCATTATGAATGCAAATCAGACCTTCTACAATGGGCTAAATCAAGTGATGAAGTAGATGATAGACGTAGTAGCTGGGGGAATTCTGAACAATAACCTGTCTAAAAGATGGGAAGAGTACAACATTTTATGTTCTTGGCCTTGGTTCAAATATAATTTTTTAGTCATTAAAGGAGCAATAAAATATATGCAAATATATAAGTAGAATATAAAGCAATTGTAGCATTGGTGAAGTTGTTTGGTTAAGAAGAATCTTGACGAATTTAAACATGGAATAAAAGGGTCTAAACAAATTATTTTGTGACAATAAGTCCAAAATTTCAATGTCTAAAAATTATGTCCATCAAGGGAGAACCAAAGACATGGAGACCAAATTTCAGTTTATTAGAGAATTTGTTACAGAAGGAGAAGTGGTGTTAGTCTACATCAACACTGATGATCAACCTACAGACATTTTCACAAAAGTACTATAAGAGAACAAGTTCATGAAATCTTGATTTATGATGGGGTTCCAAACTCTCTGAATTAATAGTGGGATTGTTATATAATTTAGAAATCTACTAGTATCTACATTTGATATTATCTATTGATGTGTTTGAATTTGTCAACTAGTTAGTTGAGAGTATCTTGTAATTTATTATCTATTTCAATAAGATGCCTATGAGTTGTTTAATGTCTATTAGAAAAATTATTCATAATTATTAACAAGAAACCTTATCGCCTGTCCCTCCCCCTCGGGCATGGACAGGCTCTTTTGACTTACTCTTATTGCCTGTCCAAGTATTGGTTAATTTTTGTAAATATCAAAGTATCCTTCAGTTATAAAAGGAGATGTTTGCTATTAGTTTTTTTTAATAATAAATAATGAATTCATCATTAACTAAAGTTACTTAAAGTTTATTGTTTTTGTTATCTCTCATTTCCTCTCGTTGTTGTTTTATGTTATAGAACAACAACTTAAACATCTTAAGTATAGGTTTTGCATGAACTTTTTGATTGAATGTTTGATATGAGCTTCTTAAATTTATGTTACATATTTTAGTGTTTGGAAATAGTTTTATCATTTATATTTTAATCTTTTTATTAATTATTAAATTTTGGTACTTAAGATACACAACTTCCTTATCAAATTTTGAATCAAATTCAAATAGTGAAACGATCAAGACACTTTGATCTCTCTAGCTTTAAAAGAGTACTAATATTTTCATTTATACAAGCAACCAATTACAACTTCTAGTACATCAAGTCATGAGTGGATACTGAAACTTTTGAATAAAAGCTCTATAAGGATTGTAAGATCTAAAGAATGAAGGCGACGATCATTTTCAGCTTATATGATAAGTTGAAAAGTTTATGAGGTTTAAAGCCAATTAGTCATTTAATTATAAATGAGTAGATTGTAATTTTTTTATGATGATGGGGCATAGTGTGACAATTAGAAGCAATACAGAGCGATTTCATCATTTAAACTAGACAATTTCAAAGTATTTTTCAAAGTCTTACATGTAGTTTTTAGTATCACAAAAATAGTCATTATTACATCATCCTTGACCAATACACTCCATCATCCTTAACTTTTTGTATTTTCCAGTATATTCATATATTTTACTATTATTTCTATTATACCTTTATATTTAATTAATCATTTTAATAATATAATTTTATTTTGTAGAATTGTAAATGAGTAATGGATGATACACAAATTGACGCATGTATTATAACCGATAAACAAATATTATATATGGTGAAAAGAACTTATCCAACTCAAGATGTTATACCTTACTACTCATTTGACAAGTGTTCACATATGTAATGGATAGATGAGAAGGTATTACAATTGATTATCGAGTGTTTTTAGAAATAGTAACAAATCTGTTGGACCAATTTCTTATGCCTTTACAAGATATTACATTATTTTTAATAAATATAGTAATCAAGATTAATTTAATTAGCTTTAGTTAGTATATGTTATATATATGTTTAGGTAAGCTTTATTTGGTTGATTCAAGTTACAATAATATGTATGAATTTCTTTTACCATATTAAAGTGAGAGATATCATTTGCAAGAGTATAAAAGAAGAGGAAGAGAAAGACCTCAAGGTCATCGAAAATTATTTAACTAGATAGACTCTTCACTGATTGAAAGATATTTTGGTGTTTTTCTTAACATGTCCATTTATGGCATAAAGAAGCAAAAATACATCTTATTGCTTGATGCATGACACACAATTTTATTAGAATGCATAAACAAAGTGATAAATTATTTGATAGTTAGTGTTAAAAATAAAAAACAAATTATGATAAATGTAAATAAATATTCAAATTCTCAAGTGGAATATGACGTAGCTCCATCAAAACTTTGAAATATATCTAGATAAAATTGTTCACAAAAATCTAGAATAATTATATTAATGAAAACTCTAATTGATTGATATATTTTTAAAATGATGCTACTATTATACTTTTAAAACAATGTAATATAATATGATGAATATTTTTATTTATTTAATTAGAATGAGTTAATGTAATTTTTTATAACTCTTATTATATAAAATTAGCATATAGATATCTTTGATCATATTAAATATTAATCTTATTTTATTTTTAATAATTATAATTCATCATGGTAAGAATGAAATTTAATATGTTAAAAATGAAATAAAATAAATTCTAATTTAATATTAATAGTTAATAGTATAATAAGGATATAACAAAAATAAAATGATATAATTAAATATATTTTTATTTTCCATTTTATTATAAATTTTTGACTAAATAAAATTTTGTTTTAATTAAAAACAAACAAACAAACAAACGGCTCCTTTGAATTCAAAGAGCAAAAGTTGGATATTTATTTATATAAAGCATGTCTTTTTTACAGATCATTTTAAAAGTGGAACATAGTGCCTAGAATAAATATAAATTAGCTTGATTTTTGGCCCGTTTTATATTTTTAACTTTTTTAATAAAAATCAATCGTTTGATTAATAATCGGCCATTTCTCGAATCACGAAGAACCAAAAGTTTGCAAACAAAATGAGTAATATAGAAAAAGGGAAAGTAACTATTGAGAATATTCGCATGTGAGTGTTCCATATTGAAAAAGAGGGGAAAGAAAACTAACATATAAGTCTAGTGGGCTACTCCCCCTATTGTTAATTGGTTTTAGGTCAGAATCTCACTTAGGCTTATATGTGTTCTAACTATCCTTCTCATATAGGCCCGTAAGTTAATTGCAAATTTAGCATAGTATCAGAGTCGAAGAATATCTTGGCCTACTATTTGCCCTAAAAAGGGGTCCGTTATTTAAGCAACTGGAGAAGGAATTGAAATCTGCATGGAGCAAGTGATCTAACAGTATTGTCTGATCCAACAGCAAGTGACCTCAATCAGAAGTTCAGCCCTAATAAGGATTGTCTATGTACCTCTCCAAATTGCCTATGTAAAAGGAGACTCACATGTAAGGAGTGAGTGTTAAGAATACCCACATGTGAGTGTCTCACATTAGAGAAAAAAGGGAAAGAAAATTAACATATAAATAAGTTACTCCATTTATTGCCAATTAATTTTAAATTGAAACTTCACTTAAACTTGTGTGTGAGTTAACTTTCTTTTTCGTATGAGCCTCTAGGTCCGCTGCAAATTTAACAATAACAGTATTCTTGTTATGGACAACAGTTGAAGAAAACAAAGAGAGTGAAGAGATTGTGAGAAGAAGAAGCTTTGAGAGTAAGAGCTGGAGTTTAAGAATACTAAATATATTTTAATTAATTTTTAAATTATTATTGTTATAAATTAATTATTATTTTCATTTTTAAAAATACTAAATTTATTTAATCTCACTAATAAAATATATTAGTCAAAATATGTTGTTTATTTATCTTTTTATAATGTAACTGAAAATTTTCTTTCAAATTGTTATTGTTAAAAATTAATTACTATTTTTATTCTTAAAAAATGCAGAATTTGTTTATTGAATTATATAAAAATAATAATAAATTTTTTAATCTCACTAATAAGTTATATCTATCAAATTTTATTTATTTATTTCTCTTTATACTTTAATTGAAAATTTTTAATTATTATTTTTAAAAACTAATGACTATTTTTATCATTAAAAATGATAAATTTGTTTAATAAATTAAATTATTAATTAATATATGAAATATAAAATTTTAAAAAATATATTAAAAAAGAAGTTAGAATAAAGTTAAATCCTTCCTCATATCATTCTTAAAAGATACTTTTAAGAGTATTCAGATGGATTTGGATTAATGAGGTACGTACATACATTTTTGTACTTTATCTGTGCATTGACACTTGGTAGTTTTGTATACATATAGAAGTGAAAGTCAGCAACGTGACGTGAGATTGAAGGGTTCAGATAACGTGTTCGACGGCCAGTGTTCTGAAAATCAGACCGGTTATTGAACCAATGACTTTACTGATCATCGGTTTGACTGATTCTACCGGTTCAACCACCGGTCAAACCAGTGTGATGTAATAATTATATTTAATTATATATAATATTTAAAATATTTAAAAATATTTTTAAAAAAAATTGTCTGACCAGTTGGACCGGTCAGACCGAACCAGTCGGACCGGTCAATTGACCGG
The DNA here is from genome assembly GCA_026413385.1 of Erythroxylum gracilipes. Classification (NCBI taxonomy): domain Eukaryota; kingdom Viridiplantae; phylum Streptophyta; class Magnoliopsida; order Malpighiales; family Erythroxylaceae; genus Erythroxylum; species Erythroxylum gracilipes. The sequence continues at coordinate 27,312,664 of JANZLC010000006.1, forward strand.
TTTTGACCGATTCGGACTGGTCCAATTAAACACTGATTTTAAGGGATAAACCGGACCGAACCACTGACCGGTCACCGATCAAACCGGTCGATCCGGTCCGATTTTCAAAACAGAGATGCCGGCATAGAATACTCATTAAATAAAATAGGTGCAGGATATCGGAACAGCTGATCTGTTACCGAGACTGAGAGCACCGAAGAAGGCACGTTCCACATGTTCTGCTACATCTCAGCTTCTTTCCATCTGCTCAGTTTGTCTCCGTGCACCTCAAGTCACACCATAAAGTTCATCGGTTTCGAGGAAAAGAAGTCAGGGTGTGCTTAGTTAAAGGTACGAAAATAAATCGATCATAAACGAATAAACGGTAATAATTGATTATTTATTATAATTAGTTGAATAATTTTTTCATATCCAAATTTTCTTTATATACGAAAGGAATGGTTTTGATTCTTATTAATATTAATTTTTTTAATTAAATATAATTAAAATATAAAATATATTTAATTAATTAAGATAAAATCTAATTAAATAATTAAAATATAATTAATTAAATAAAATAATTAATCAAGATAAAATTTATTTAATTAATTGCAATATAATTAACTAATTAAACTCTAATTAATTAATTAGTCAAACTCTAATTAATTAATTAGTTAATTAGATTTTAATTAATTAAAATAGCATTCATTAATTACTTAAAATATATCATCATTTGTATTATCAAAAGGAATGTAAATTGTATTAAATTATATTATTTGATTTTATTATAGTAATGAAATTGTGGATATTATGATTGCGTCAATGAATTGCACAATTTTTTGAATGATTAAACTATATTTTGAGAATATTATGTAACTAATGATATGTTGATGTAAGAAAATACTAGAGTATTTTTTCTTTAAGAGCTATTAGAAAGGAAAAACTGTAATATACTTGATTCTAAACATTCTGTCATTATAAATAGGGTGCATAAATTAAAAATAATCAATTAAAATATATTTAAAATTTGATATAAAATAAAAATTTAACAAATTTTATGTCTCACTATTTTTAAGAAACCAATCATCATTAATAGTAATAGTAATCATTCCTTTATCTTAACCAACCATCATAATTATAATGATTATATCTATTCTCATTTTTTACTATATTTATTCTTATTCTTGTTCTCATTCTCATTATTATCTTACGTGAACCAAGCGTATTTTTTAAAGTTTTGCCTTGTCTAGCACACTATTTATGTACCCGAATGAAACATGGCAGCTGCCAAGAAAACTTAACAAATAACTCATTTAGTCACCAGGGCAGTCTTAAGCAATGCAATGAATGCCGCATCGGTATTATTATTGGTTTGAGTTTTACTACGGTACTATATCGTATTAATTAATATCTTGTATTATTTTAGGTAATTTTTAATTTTTTTAAATTATAAAAAAATCTATTAGTGTATTATATTTTATACTTTATAATTATATATCAACCATATTTTCAAAAATTATAATAATAAGAATTTAAAACAATAACAATTTATTTATTTTTATTAACATTAATTTTTATATATTTCACATATAAATAATAACTACAATTAATATACAAAAAATATCATTTAAGTATAAAATTAAGAAAAATATATTGTATTTGAAATATTACAATATCATCATATAATAAATAATAATTACATCAAAACATTAAATAAAAAGAACAATTAAGATCTTATTACAATTTACAACAAGAATTCGTGACGAGAAAATGACCAATTAGAAGTGAAACCTAAAACAAAAACATATATTATTTAATTTACTATCAATTAAATATTTATTATTTAATATTTATTATTAATAATAATTTGGACAATTTAATTTAATATTATATATTTAATTAATTAAATTAAATTAATACTAAAATTGTAAATAACTTAATTTAATTTATAAATTTAATTTGATAATTATTAATAAATATAATTAAATTTAAAATTTACTAAATAGTCCCCCTAATTTTCAAAGTTTCCAGTACCGACCGGTATTTTAAATACCGGCTAGTACCATGCGAAATTATCAGTACCGACCGATATCGACAATTGTATCTTTAAACATAATTTTATACCGTTTTTCGGCCAGTATGGTACTTTCCAGTCGATACTGACTGGTACGATACGGAACTCGTAACATTGCTCTCAAGTTCAAGCCCTAACCAAATTTCCAAAAGGATAATTAAGTTTACACTCGATTTGATCATAAACTAATATATAAAGAGGGCTCTTAATTATATAAATTACGGTTCAAGGTGTTACGAGGAGAACTTTCCCTAATTCACCAAATCATCTGCCAAGTCTTGAGTATGGACCTACAGCATCTGATGAGAAGTCAAGCCCAAAACCACAACAAAAAGGTCTAATAAAAGGAGGACTATCAGATCGTAATATGCACCCACACTCAGGGGAGCACAGACAAGAAATATTCTAGGTGATAGATACGATTTTCTGTTGTAACAAATTTATTCTATAGAGCTGTCAGAAATGATTGTAAAACACCTGTATATAATGGTCTCCATGTACAAATTTTCGGAAGTAGAGGAAATCAATACAGAAATTATACAAACTCTCATTTATTTTCACAAGGCCCTTTTTTATTAACACTTAAAATTACGATGAATCAAGAATAACACTCAACCTAAAATGGAATTAAATTCAATTATTTTAACACATAACAGTGAAATTATGCACAAATTATAAGAACCAGATATAATTATTAATTAAAAATATAAATTTTAGTTATAAAAGATACAAAATTTCATTAGTTTGATGTTTAATATCATATTAATGGATTGAGGGGTAATATTTGTTTTTATGACATTTAATGTTGTTTAGAAAAAAGGGTCTTAAACTATAATTTAAATGATTACTAATTATATTTGTAAATTAGTTTAAAGTTGATAAGGTCCAAATTTGAATTTACTTTTGATTGATTTATGTGGAGATGGAGATTCATCACTAGTTTCTCTATTTTTTCAGTGTATGTATTCTTACAAGAACAAACTATGTGGCTCCAAACTGATAAGAGCAAGAGTCAAAAGTTAGACTTAATAATGTGGGATCATTTGCTCTTAAGCGTTAATGACCACTTGTAACACGGGGAACTTTAATACCTGAATATTCAAAGTGGATGAAACTTGAAAGATTGAAAGAGAATAATACTATAAAATGTTTTCTTTTTCATAAATTAGAAGTACATATAAAACAAAATTTGTTATTTATACAACAAATCGTTGGATTGGGCTCCTAAGATAAATGGTGCTAAGTTTATCCCAACTTTTTGGTTTAATTATAAAAAAATCAATTATATAATTATAGCTCAAGTTTAAAAAAGTTACAATTAAATACTCAGACTTTTAATTTTTCAATTCTAGCCGACGTTAGTATTTCTGTTATGGCCTGTTTGGTAGGAGGGAATAGGAATTCTATTCCTTCCGTATTTCTCGGTAATGTTTAAGCCCATTTTTGGTTTAAAGTAAACTAAGAATACTCATTCCGTATCAATATGTATTCTGCGATTTTAAGGAATAGCTAAACCCGACTGAAACCTATTATTAGTTAATCGACGAATCCGTAGTCTTGCTTCTGCGTCTAGGCTTGTTCCTTTTTACAAACCTATCCTTCTCCCGAAACTTGTTTTCTTCTTCAACAGCTGAAATATCTTGGAGCCTCTCTTCGAAAGTTCTTCTTCTTCTCCGCGAAAGTTCTTCCTCTTCTTGATGTTCCAGGGTTCTACCACCAGATTGTAGGTAAGTTATTTGTATTGTTTTGATTAGGTAATGGGTTTCGATTGAATGAGGGTATTTTTTCATGTGGGTATTTTATCTGAGTATTTCCGATGAATCGCATCTGCATAATTTGTTTGGGTTTTTGTCGTTTGGGTATTTCATCTGTGTATTTTCAATGGGTTTCATCTTCTTTTCCTTCTTTGAGGTTGATACATCATCAGAAGCCCTCTTTACCCATTTCATCACTGTAAAAGTCCCTCCCACGACGACTGATACCTAATTTCGACTAAACTTCAGATTGTCTGGGAAATGGGCTGAACAGGTTCACGCTATTCTCGGTAGCGTGAACAGTGAGACCATTTTGTCGTCCCAACAAGAAGAACAGTGAGAGTCCCAGAAGAAATATCTAAAGCTATATACTCAATACTCATCATCATCATCTCTCATGCACTCCTTTTTGTCGTCACGGACAGGCAAAGACAGTGCAAGAGACCTTTCTGGTGTTGCTCTGCTTACGCCCGTGACTTTTGTCTTAAAAAAAATCTAAACCTATCCTGTGGTCAAACAGCGTAATGCTACGTGTTCAGAAAATTTTAGAACTCTTAAGCTGTACCTGGGTCTTGAACATATAAGTTCAAAATCTCTTTTTAGTCTCCGCATAAAACCAGCTATTAGGTTTTTATCCTCGTCAATCCAGTACCGCCTAAATATTGATGAGTGGGGCATTAATGTTACGAGGATGGTATTGTTATCCTCGTCATCTTTCATCGAACAATCGGTGAAATCATGGACATGGGTTTGGTGAGAAATAGGTCGAACGGTTCCAAAACTGTGGTTCTAATTTGGTGTATCTGCATCTGCTTTTACTTCTTAATCCTTCAAATGGCTTTCAAAAACTCATCTTCCCACAATCACCCAGCTGCCTCTTCTTCTTCGGGTATGCTCTTTAATTCCGAGCATTTGTTATTGGTGTTTGGTATAAGAGACTTCAGTGAGCATAAACTGAAAATTCCCAGGTTTATTTAACTTTCTACCATGAATCTCGTTCTTATTTGTTAATTGAATATGCTGTTTTTAAGCAGATTTCATCCGTCAGCGATCTAGGCCTAAGATGAGAACTAAGCATGCTTATTGAATACGAAATTTCGTCCTTTCTTATGATCTGTGGGCTTAATCTTGTTCCCAGGGGTATTATAGTTAAAACCCAAATGAGAGTATCTGTTTTGGCTACAGAAATTAATGATTGTTGCTTTTTTTATTGCCTAAGTGCGGTTGCACAAGATCTTGGGTCCATAAAGAGAATTCTGGTGTAGTGTTTGTGTTTTTGTAAGATGTAGATTGCTTCTGCAGGCTGAAAAGGGATATTGAATATCAGTTTTCACATCAATGTCTAAAATCTTAATTCTTCAGTCCACTCTCAAGATTTACTGTATCAAGCGCATATTTCTGCATTTGGTTCATTCACTCTCAAGGTTTTAGCTATGGCCTAAAACTAGTGGACTAGAAAAACAATGATGATCTGGCGATACTAATGTTAGAGGATGCTTGAATCAGATCCTTCTGTCTCAAATGGGGAGCAAAGGTCAATTTTATATGATAAAATGGAAAAGGATTTAGAGGAACATGGAGCGAGATTTCTTCAACATGGTGAAACATCTCAATCATTATTACTCTCTGAACTTTTCACCGTTAAGGATGGGTCTTTAAGACCTGTACTTAAGGTAAACATGTGGGCAATTAAGCATAGAAAATAATCTTGTGTATTTCATGTTTCTGCGTCTTTGTAGTTTGAATGATGCTTTGCACTTGTTTACAGGAAGCAAAGCCTCCTGTCCGGGCAAATGTGCTGTATCTAAACCCAGAATACTCTATCCCAATTACGTGAGCACCTAGTTTCCTTTTTGTTATTCCTTTTCTGGCTTATCGATATTTTTACTGGAAATCAGCATAGCATAATTTATTTGTTACCTAATGTTGCTATTGTGATCAACATATTCCTTTTAAAAGGATATCTCTTCGTGCAATACTTTGGTAAGGCAAGTTTGTCATATTCAAACTTAACCCATAGCATGATGAGTCTGGCAGGGGACATATAAATTAGACTGCCTGGCGCTTGCTATAGTTTGATCAATGGCATGTTAATTGCTATTTAGATATAAATCTTACACAATCATTGAGTGTAGCAATCTTTGCAAAAGTTTTTGCATCTCTTTGTTACATAATGTCAAACAAATAGTTTCCATGTTCTTATCTTAAATTTGCTTGAAGGTGTTTGTACTTTGATCAATAAGCTAAAGTCTCTACTTTTATGATTGGCTTTTAACAGAGAAGCTGTAAACCATGTCTTTAATTCATATTTTGATAAAGGTGAGTATTATCAATAACCTTTTATGTGATTGTTGTTTGCAAGATTTAACTTGGTGGTTGCTTTGATTTATAAGAAATAACTATTCTCCATGTTCTTTATTCTTTAATTTTCATTTTTGTAGTGTTCTTACATGAATTTTGGTTTAGCTATTTGGTTTCAGAACTCTAGCTTATACCATTTTAGCATGTTTCATGCCTCGCACCATATTCTACCTGTTCCTGCCACTGAAGAAGAGGTAAAATTACAAGCCAATGCTGTGAAAGGCTTTTTTACTTTTTTCAAATGTTAAATATGAAATTTGGATGCTTTTTTTCTTGTCAGATTGAGGCTGAAGCAACTGCTGTCAAAGCTGTTGCAGAGGGCATCTGTCCCTTAAAAATTCTTTTGGATAGGGTAGTGTTGACTTCGACTGGTGTTCTCATGGGATGCTGGCAGGTTACTTTCTGTTATTTCCCTTGTTCCATGGCTGTTTTTAACCAATTTTGCTTATTTTGATCCTTGCACATATTTTTTCTGTCATGTTTGCATATAATTTGAAAATTTTTAGCTCATGTTACTTGCAGTTATCAGGAAGCAGCTTTGGTTTGAACTGACCCTTTCTAGTAAGTGGTTTATAGGATATGCATAAACTGAACCATTCACAAGGCTTTTGTACCAACAATTTTGTTTTTCGGTTGGGTAAATGAACCAAGATATTTTTCTGGAGGATAATCTTTTTAGAGCTCATAAATGGAGTATGACACAAGTCTAAAATGTTAAATAGCAAATTACCAGTATTTAATATTCCTAGGAATTGTCTTTAATAATGGTCTGAGGTGTCCCTGGTGATCCAGTCAGTTATTATCAGCTTGAAAGCTACGTAACCAGCCTAATACACTCAAATGTTCTCCTTGCTAGAGCTATAAACTTTGATTTATGTAATCTTACAATTTTGTCCTATACTATTTTTGGATTTTTGGGCTGGGAATGGAAAGGAGGGCCTAAAGTTCATCTAGTGTTTTTCTTATAAACTTAATGATCTTAGCAAACTTTGGTCTTTTTTTTTGGAAAATAAGTAATTTATTCATTCAAAAAAGGTGGACATTACAAAGAGAAATGAAATTCATCCCCAAAAACTGGAGTATAACAGAATAGTAAACTACATATTTCACATTTGAAGCATTGCTAATTCAAAGAGAAGCTATTAATCAAGTAGAGATGAGTGTCGCAATCTTCAATCTAAACTTAGAACCACCACTCCATTTGTTAATGTTTACTAGAAATTATTTTCCCTGTTCTCCAACATCATAGAATGATTATGATACTACTCACTGAATTTGATGGGTCAATGAGGCAGGTAACTATAACTTGAGCATCACCACCATTTGCATGATACGTTCTTCATCTAGCATCTAATTTTGCACTTATTAATGTACAGATGGAAATAATAGTCTTGAAGCTTTGATGACGAAGGCAATGTTTTGTTCTCTTTCTTAGGTTATCTCTGGAACTGATCCCATTTCAATTCGTGTTAAACTGAGGGCTGCACTTCCACATGCCCCAGAAAAGCAACTTGTAAGAGTCCAGTGAACTTCCTTTCTTGTCTGAACTACTTAAGAGTTGCTATAAAATCCATTTTCTGATATTGTTGCAGAGATTAAATAGAGTTCTGGTTGCTTAGGGTTGAAAAAGAACTGCTAGGAGTTGGGGTGTATCAAAGTAAATAGAAATTTTTCAATAAGGAAATGTGTCAAACTCATTTTTCTCACTCGTATTAAATGAAAATTTCTTCTACTTTTTCCCCTGGAAATGTTTCATTCTGAAGAAGCCTTCTGAAGTGCATTATTAAATTTGGCCTTGAGACTCTCCAGTCCACCTATGCCTGCGGTTCATCTGCATTTTAGGAAGTTAATCATGCTGCGTAAGGAAAACAGATCTTTTGTATTCACCTCCTTGATGCTTCATTTGATGATGCAGTATGATGCTGCTATTCTTCATACTTCATTTGCAAGGTTACTGGGTCCCCCTAAAGCTGCCTCCATGGTAATTATTGTAACTCTATCATCACTTGGTAGAATTTAATCTTTGGTGCTTGCTTTCACGTATAATATTCACATTAATTCCAAAAGTTGGTTGGTTCTGGAACCCAACGCATACTTTGGGATGATAATTATGTTACAAAGTCCATTGTTACAAGAGAACCTTCATCAGTTCAGAATTGTTCCCTATTGCTGTACTGGGGCATGGCCTTTTTGTTCATACAAGTTAACTTGTTTCAGTGGCTGCTTTTGATGCAGGAGCAATCCAATCAACTCCAATTTTTCCAGGAACTAGTTTCCCGCCTGAATGACAAAATCCGTGGATTTGAGGTATTAATACACAAGTAACAAATTAACATAAAAAACACATACAGCTTGTCGACATATAAATGCGCTCCTTTGGGTTGTTGATGTCATTTAGGCATTTGTTTCTGAGCTCTGGTATGTGGAGGAATACGATGTTTTGGCTCTTGCACTGGATGGAAGACTGAACGTCCGCAGGTTTCAACTTGGTTGCAACAGAGCCTGAAGATATATGAGAATGAAACTAGAAACAGATTCCAAAACAAATGGCTTCATAGGTCGGCTTCCACATGGTTTACATTCTTCAAAAGGATTTGAGGTTCATTTGGTTAGCCATCTTACATCCTGTATCAATCACAGATTGGCTGTGGAGAACAGATACTGCAATTTTGTTCAAGTTAGCGACCAAAGAGCCTCTGCAGTTACCGTTAGTATTTGCCGCAAGAGCAATTTGGATGAACTAATTCGAGTCTTAGCATGAGTGGGATTAATGGTACTAATATTGGACAAGCATATAATCAGCCCTAGAACTTCTTGATTTTTTGTATACGCTATTTCAAGTTATACTTACATTCTGAATTATGGAAACACTTTTAACATATTTGAAATTAATTATTGTGATGAAAATTAGTTATAGCATCATCAAACGTTTATAACTGGTATTGTAGCTACCTAAGGGGGCCACGATTTCACGTGTTCGTCTTCTTGTCGTATAGCATTAGATCTTTTTTTTCGCTTTACGAAGTATGCTTGTTATGCATAGTGTTCAATCATTAGAAAATGCTGCTAAACTACAGTGGGTTCAACAGTAGGTGCTGAAATTAGTTTTCAACTGATTGATTCCGAAGTGAGTGAAAAGCACTTACTTTACTCTCAAGTGACTCCTCGAGTTTGTAGATGCTTCAGATGTCTTGGATAGAAAAGGGTGAAAGTGAGGGGAACTTCTGTTCCCGCCTGTGAAAAGGCTTTGGTAACAGGGAGAATATAGTACGGGGAACAGAAGATCTGTCCACTGGAAAACACTTCCTTAGTCTCAACCCATTTCTTGCGCATGCGAATGTTCTTATTGCCGTCCTCTATTGCTTCCGTTTATCAATTGCAGTCTTTTCCTTTTGTATGAAAAGGGCATCCAGATCTTGATGTTGGAGATTGAGATGAACTGTCTTTAACTTATTTCCAGAACTAGCTTAGCCAAAAATGTGACTAAGCAATGCAGACTTTGAAGGACAGAATGATTGTCTCAAAAGGATAGTTTATTTCTCTCGTCTGAATCTCATCAACTATTTCATATTCACGTTTCTCTAGCAACTACCTTCTTCTAACTCAATTTATCGACGAGTAGGAATATCCAAATAAATTTGTTTATTACTTAAGAAGCTAACCTGTCGTGATACATCAATATCACGTGGTGCAGCTGTTGAGAGGGATGAAAAGGGATGAAAATTCTGGGCTTGGAAGTTAGGTTGAAGAACTGCAATCTGAGGAGCCACCAGAATATGTCTGCAAGCTTATCCCTTGAGTTTTTCTCATGTGAACAAAACAAAATGCTAGATAGATATCCTACAGCACCACATTGCTTACAAATAGTAAAGAAAGTGCAGTTTACTGGTAATACTACGATGAATCCCAAAATTTCCCTTTTTCTTTGTGTTGCTTAGCAGCAGAGATCCATAATTTTCAGATGGCTCATTGGTTATAAAATACAAATTAAAACAAAGACTATCTTAATCGCAACATATGAAACTGAATAGTCTTTACGCCCGGCTACCTTAAAAAAAAAAAAAAGAAAGTAACCCATTTGCCCTTAACCTAATACGAGTAGTATGTACCTATTTTTCTTCCATCTTCGAAGAATATTATGTATTCGGTTCTTTTACCAAAAACATGCATGATGCATAAGTAAATAGTGATTCAATTTTTAAAATTTTATTTACCAATTAAGATTTACCATCAGTCCACCCATTCCCTGTATGGCGCGTGTTTGTCACTGGAGGGAAATTCCAGATATTCTTAATTTCATATCCTAACTGTGGGCCACCATTAGGTGAAAACAATCAGTGTGACGAGAGATCCAATTTCCTGATCCGAGCAAGGCTTTAAGGTCCCTGGTGCAGTGGATCCTACCACCCTTCTGTCGCAGGTTCCAAAGTTTCTTACATTACAACGGACCTGTCTACTCCTCACCGACCCACACTGACGCTCTCTTGATTTGGAAGAGAATAAGAAAAAGACGGAGAGAGAGACAGAGAGGGAAGCAAACAGAGTAAGAAGACAAGAAAACTTGTACATTTGTAAAGAGATTGCAATAACAGATATGGGATCCGGAGCTGGAAGCTTCCTGAAGGTGCTTCTTAAGAACTTTGATGTTCTTGCTGCGTATGTCCTTTTCGTTTCCTCTTGTTCCTTTTTTTTTGTGTGTGTATGAATAGCTTGGTTTATTTGCTCGAGCAATTTGCTTGCAACGAAAAGAGAGATGTAGAGTGAAGGTGAAGTCTTGATATGCGTTGAAGGTAGTACGTGAAGTGCTTCTCAAGGCTGTTCCTTTTAGTTCTTGGTGGATGCTAATTGTAGATTTGTAGCTGCTTTACGATATGTTTCTTGAATGCCCAAAATGAGATGAAGAGAGGATGATGGTTCTTAGATGTTGAGACCAGTGGGTCACTTGAAATTAGATTTTTGGTTTTTGTTGTTTTGTTCTTTCCTGTTTAGTGTCCTACGGACTAAATTCTTTGTTGATGTTGTGGATATATTGCCTTTTTCTAACTTTCTGTTTATTAATTCTGCAGGCCTGTGGTTAGTCTTGTATATCCTCTGTAAGTACTCTTCCCTGACCCCGTCTTCGAAGCCACTCTTTAACATTGTGTTTTACGTGGGTTCTTTTGTGTTCGCTTCTGCGTTTGCGGGCGTGTGTTATGAACTTTATTAGTTAGGGGTCATAATGCTGAGATGGATTCTCACCAGACTTACACCAGTTTGGATTTTCTTTGACAGATATGCCTCAATCAGAGCTATTGAGACAAAGTCACAGGCTGATGATAAGCAGTGGCTCACTTATTGGGTTCTTTACTCTATGATTACACTCTTTGAGCTTACTTTTGCCAAAGTCCTTGAATGGTAATGTACTTATAGCTACTAACATTAGTTACATTTTTATTGGTCAACACATAAAAATTTAATTGTGTTGTTTAAGTTAGTGCCTGAATGGAATAAATCATCAACAGAATAGGAATTTATTGTGTAACAGTGGTACCTTTGTCTGAAACACTATCTTTGAGAACTTTCTCTAGATTCTTCTGATTAGTTACATTTGGTATTCACTGTGGTAACCCAATATCACAAGGGAAATAACATTGATAAACTAATCTTGCAATCAGTTAAAGCCCATTCCCGTGTTGAGAAAGTCTACAAATGTAAGTCATATTAGTTTGCTAACTCACCGAAAATTGACTGTTGGATGCAATCACCTATGTTTATGATAGCTTTTGGTTAGTACACTTTGGCAGTACATGTTTCCCAATATTTGGCTGAAATTTGTTGTGCTACATTCTGAGGGAATGCTAGCTTCAAGTTTAGTGGTGTTATATGCAAAAATGATGTAGCTTTCTTCATAGCATAAACTTTAATGGGGAATCCAAGGAGTAGGATTATTGGTAATTAACATACATTTGAATTGCCTCATTTATTATGAATAGAAGAGATATAAGACTAGTAGCTAGAGCTCATAGAACTTATAAAATCTGGCTGCCGGAATTTGAGTTTCAAGTCTGGATCAGTTTAGGTTGTGGGAATTTAAGGTTTGTTACTGCTGGAATTTTAGGTTTGGGTTGCTGGAAATTCAGCTGGAATTGCTGGGATTTTAGTGAAGGAAACAAACAATGGATAGTTCTAGAAATCACTCCTAGGATAGGAAGTTAGGAATCACTTCTAAGGTCTAAGAATCACTTTTAATATTTGGAAATCACTTTTAATAATTGAAAATTTGAAGTTTATAGAGAAAACTAGGGCCTATTTTATTGAAGGGCTGAATCATGTACACACATATGTACATGTCTTTGTAACCCTTATCTTAGTAATAAAGGGGTTCCCAACTAAGATGTCCAAAATAGAATTTAATCCTACTTTAATAAGGATTTTTTACTCTTAAATAAGTTTAAGTTCTGAACAAATGGGACGGAACGTCAAATTGATTATTAGTCCCTATCTAACAACAAAAATTATAATATAAAGTAAATTTTAGCACTTGCTACCTTTATCGTCACATTAAATTTTAGCACTTGCTACCTTTATCGTCACATCCCACTTTTCATCTCAGCATATCAAATTTTGTGGAGTGATTGTCCTCTTTATTTATTTTATACACTGTAAACTCATTTGCATCATGTTCCTTATTAATCAACCTCATATGTTACCATTTTTCAGTGGATGAACAGTTAGTTACATTTCAAGTTTATACTGCGTCTATATTAACTTTCTTTCTTATAATTGCAGGATTCCAATATGGTCATATGGAAAGCTAATTTTAACTTGTTGGCTGGTTATCCCATACTTCAGTGGTGGCGCATATGTTTATGAGCACTTTTTAAGGCCATTCTTCATCAACCCGCAACAAACTATCAATATCTGGTATGTCCCAAGGAACAAGGATGCCTTCAGTAAGCCAGATGACATTCTAACTGCTGCAGAGAGATATATTGAAGAAAATGGAACTGAAGCATTTGAAAAGCTGATACATAGGGTATGTCATGGGCCATCTATGGTATATTCTTGATATGGTTTTGGGAGTTATATTCCTACATGTTTCGTAGTCTTGAAATAGGTTACATAGAAGTTGGAGATTACTTAGATTGACAGCCAGTGGAACATACTCTACTGTTGTCACCATGCATTTAAGACACTAATTCGACTTCCACCAAATTGATTGTGGCTAAATTTACTTTTTCTTCATCTTCAGGCTGATAAATCCAGGAAGTAGCAGTTACGGAATTCTTGAAGAGGATTATAGATACTGATGTCATACTGCTACTCTTACGCTTGTTGGGGAGACCCTTCAGAGTTAACTTTCTTGACCTCGGATAGAGTTTTTGTATCTATCTGTCTGCATAATCCGGGATTCTTTTGATGGTTAACGATGTTGTAATGTTGTGATATGTAATTATTATGACTTTAGTTTATTTGGAGTCTTCTAAAAGCTACAAATGAAATCACGAAAGAAGCTATAGGGTAAGCCTATTTGAACCGTATAAGACTGCATCATATAATACCAGGAGCATGATTTCTCAATATTTTTCTCTAAGGTCCTGTTTGGTTGGGGGTTAGGGATGGAAGGGGATGAAACGTAACATACTTCCATCGTTTATTTGAGAGTTTCATAATGGAATGTAATAGAATGAGATGGAAGCGGAAGGTTTCATGTTACATTTTATTCTATCCTAAAAAGTGAAAATAAGAAATCTACGATTAAGAGGATTTAGGATGAAATGTAAATTAATAAATACATACTATCTAATATATTCTCAATAATTCTTAATATCAACTCTGATTAAATGATAATATTAAAATATTAAATAGAATATAATAAATTTTAATATAATAAATTTTATTAAATAATTAATAATAATATTTTATATTATTAATAATAAATTATATATATTTAATAATAAAATAAAAATTTACAATTATTTATTTATTTATTTATTTAGAAATATATTAAACAATTAAATAAATTTTTTTATATATTTTCTATTTTCATTAATACAAAAATATTACAATTATTCTTGCTTGTATATATTTCTATATAATTAAATTATTT
>JANZLC010000006.1:27359948-27371736 GCA_026413385.1 Erythroxylum gracilipes
TTTCAACTTCCATTTCAATCATCTCAATCATCTCATTCACTTAAACTTTCATAAACCATACAAATTTACTCAAATCTGAAAGACATCAAAATTTATTAATTCTTTTTCTCATCAAATTCCTTAAGGCACAATAACATCTATAGAAAATTCATATACAAAAACACTCATTTTATGTTCATTTAATATTTCTAAATTCAACTAAAAGATCGGGGTCCAACATTTAAAATGTAAAGCGCACAGTCCCTATGTCTCTCGAAAAAATTCAAACCTAGTGTTATTCCTCATCACATTATCTCTATCACCAACTATCTGGTTGACTTCTTCTTCTGAAACAATTAACTTATCCTCTATCTGAACAGTTTCTTTAATAGCAACAACTAACTGTGAATCTAGACAATTTCTTGTTTTTCCTTCACTATATCTTTGTTCTTGTAATTGACACTTTCTAACCCAAGTATGTTTTGCTAACATAGGCTACTGCTGGAAATTTAATGGAGAGTATCTAGATTTTCAGTTTTGACCCTTCGAAATATCATTTATAACAAATTGTAACAATTCGGCCTTATGTGCCCGATTACCCACAAAAGTGACATGTAGGTATGAACTTTTCGTTCCTCTTTGAGATTTCTCCTTTAACAGATCTAGTCACACCATTTTTCTCATTATTCGACTTAGAACATTCACCCTTATAGCCAATGCCTTAAAGGTCTCCTTTAATCTTACCAATTTTCAACAAATTTTCTAGCTTTTTGGTGCCTTCATTTAACAATCTTATTCTCTTTTCCGTACTCACCAGCTTCAACTTTGTTTCATTAAGCTAATCTACTATAGATATTAACTTCTTCTCAAGATCTTGAATGATGTTCTTTATAGAGAGGTTTTCCTTCTTTAGCTTTTCATTTTTCTTGCATGTTTGGACCCATTTTGCATACATTAATTCATAGGCTATATAGATATCCTCATTTTTGTCATCTGAACCACTATCATCGTTGTCATAATCTAAGGTTAGACTTTGAGCTAATTCATCTGCATTTTTCCTGAAATTTTTTTATTTAACCACGTTTTCATCATCAGTTTCTTCCTTCTTGGTTGCTGTTAAGCAACCAACTGGACTTTTGTTGTATAAAGCAACCGATACAACACTACTCACAAATTCTTCATCACTACCATACTCATTTCCGAATTCATTCTCACTCCAAGTGCTTGTATAGGTGTTGGGACCCGATCTCAGGAACCGAATCCCAACCGGAAAACGGAAACGGAAATCGAAAGAACGGATTCTTTTCACCAAGTGCAGAAAGTCGCGAATCGGCATACAAACTGAATCACACCCCACCCGAAGGTGTTTGCAGGTTATACTGCGGCGTGTATTTGTGGGTTATACCGCGGCATCCAACACAAATCAGTATTGTCCTCTTTGGTCATTGGTGGAATCCACGATTTGCGTGCCCCTTACAAATTCATCTCAAAATTGGTAAGAATTCCAATTACCTTATCTAATGAAAATTCATTGATATCATGAGCTTCCTCAATTGCTTCAATTTTCGGTATGAACCTCGAAGGCAACGATCTCAATATCCTCTTAACTAGTTTCAGGCTAGAATATTTCTTCCGGAATTGATGGCTTGGTTTGCTATGCCACGCAGTCTCTCATGAAAGTCTCCAATGGTTTCACTCTCATCCATCTTCAGCTCTTCAAATCTCACAACCCACATCTAAAGTTTTGAGGCTATCACATATTTCGATCCCTCATGTATAGTTTACAAAGTATCCCACGCTTTTTTTGTCGATTCACAAGTTGATATCATTGAGAAGCGACCTTCTCAATGGCACTAAAAATGGCATGCATGGCTTGAAAGTTTCCAAGTGCTCTATTTTCTTCAACTCTTGCCTATTCAGATGCATCTTTCAGTACTATTTCTCCCTTGTCATCAATTATAACTGGATATATCCAACCATGCAACATTGAGTTCCATGCTTTGTTCCCTATGCCTGAATAAATACTCTCATCCGAGATTTCCACGTAGGATAATTTAAACCATCTAATAACTGTGGCCTGATGATTGATACTCCTTCTTTTATAGCTATAATTACGAAACACAGATCTGCACCAACTTAACGTACCAAGTTCTGATTTGGTGACCTACTCTGATACCAATTTAAAATTTCTGAAGGGGTGTAATAGTTTCGCAAAATCTCCAATTTAATCACAGTCGTTTCTAGCATAATAAAAAACAGAAAAATTAAACTAACAAATGTAAATCAATCCTAAAATTTGTTAACACAGTTCGACATACTTTGCGTACGTCTATGAGACCCTCACTTAGCTTAATTACTTTCACTTGTGATACAATAGTTTTACTCAAGGCATTACAGAACCGAGTCATCCAATCCTTGACACTAACCCTTATCCTCACTACATGTGAAAGTAATTCATACCCAATAGTACGACCGTCTCGTACTAACCTCAACAGAGGATTTTTCTCAATAAATTTTAATAATAAAGATAATAAACAGACAACTCAAGTGATTAAAATAATACGAAACATAAACAAATACACTTGAGTTTAGAAAAACAATTTCCCTAATTAATTCATCTCATTCAATGACGAATCGGAAAGTTGTTCATTAAGAATGCTGCTACAGTCCTCCAATATTGTCACCAAACCACTGCATACACAGCAGCGAACAAATCACTAATAGACGTAGACGTTTCTTCACCGAAATGTTGCAAATGGAGAGGCTGCAATAACCATAACAACTGCTGGAATTTTTCTTTGGAAAACTACCACTATTGATTAAGAACAACAATTGCAAAGATTCGACAATCACAGAGTTTGTCGAGCTAGATCACACAAACATACGGAGAAAAATCAACTACAAAATAGCCCTCAATAGATGTTCAAAATATAAGATAAGGCAACAGTCAAATCATGCATAATCAACAATTTTGTAGCCTACAAAATCACACCAGAATAGAGAAACGTAGCAGCCAATGCGGATCAAGAATCAACGTAAAACCTAGCAATCAAAAATCATTTAAGATAAGAAAAACCCAGCAACTATATTTCACCACACGCACAGATTATGCAGCCAAAACATATAAAACAATTACTAAAAATTACAGCTGCAAAAAGACTTCCAATAAACAACGAAGACTGCTGAAAAATGCAACTCCCAAGACTCCACTCAAGTTACGTGATCTTTTCAAAAAATCAGTAGCATATATTATCATACCTTAACCCTCAGTAGAATATATTGTCATACCTTAACCCAATCAACTGCTCAAGATTATTGTAAATCATCTTGGAAATCCCAACTGTCCAATCATCCACCATACAACCCATATCACACGTGGGTCCCAAAATCAAGTTAAATTTTTAGAGGATCACCGTTACCCATTTTAGGATATACATACTAAATATCATCTTAATTAGAATTTTAAACTTATCAAACTTGTCTTGAAAAAGTCCTACTTAAATACAACTAAGGTCAATTAACAAATAATGGCCAAAATTAAAGATTAAGATATCATAGCCTATATCATAACAGTATATATATATGTAAACTATACAAGTTAAAATCATAATGTAACGTATACTGAAAACAGGAAAAGCAAGTGAAAGGATATGCACACAAAAAAGCATATTCACAATAACTATCTTTACAGCTTGAAAATTGACTGCTTGCTTTTGTGGGCGTGTTTTACCTTCAGAGTGAGTGTTGCTTTTTAATCCAAATTCCAAACAACACTAGAATGAAACCAGATGGCTCAAGCTAAAGAGTAATAAACAGGTAAAGATTGTTAAAAGTTTATTTAGCTCAAGAAGAACAAGATTTAGAAGTAGACGAATGGAGTTTTTTTTTAAGATTTAAATTCTAAATTTTAGTTTTTTTTTGGTCTTTGACCAGAGTATCTACCGGCGGACCCAGTGACTAATCCCCTCGCTGATGGGAAGGCACCTCACAGGGTGGGACAGCTAGCCCAAGAATTTAAAGCTGCTCCATACCCAAAGCCAAGGATCGAACCCCTGACCTTTGGTTTAGGGTGGATGAGTCCCTTGCCACTCAACCACACCCCTTGAGTTTAAATTTTAGTTTTTTAATGATAATGATACTAGTAATCTAATCTAATGATTTTCAAAGATATATTAAATAAATTATTGAGTGTACTTAAATAACTCTAAATCATAAAATGTTACAAGCTTGGAAGAATTAACGGGGAGGAGGCGTCAAGTGGTATAAATTGCTCGTGTTAAGTCTCTCATTCAATCGTGATTCGGTTTACAAAGGAATCCGTGACCCTTAAAAAGTGAATATTGATGGGCCAAATCGTTACACGTTTGAAGATATGGAGAAAATAATCGGGCTTTAGCACGCACCTACAAGAGCAAACCGCTGCCAAAGCCCTTAATAAACAGAGCGAAAGGCTTGTTTGGTAACAAGTGAAGTGCAAAACGAGGATTAGGGTTTTAGGGTTTCCTTTATAAACTCTTGTCACTTTTTAACAGCAGACAAGAGAGCAGGAGAGCTGTGTAACACAAAGATTAGCGGCCCCTTTGGAGCAGAACCATGGTGCACGTCTCCTTCTATCGCAACTGTAATTTCTCAACCTCTCTCTGTCTCTCTCGATATTCTAGATATGTATGGCACTCACTTTGATAGTTAATTGGATTATCTTTTTGAGCTTCTGCGTGTTTGATGCATCGGTATTTGGAATGCAGTTCCTTAAATACTTTGGGATGGTTGTTTATGCGATTGCGTTGTTCTCTTTCGTATGAAATTAAGTTCTCATTCTTTTAACAATTAATTTCTGGCTTGATCTAAAGGGTGTACCGAGTGTTTGTTTTGGATCTATTGTCATGTGGATAGGGATGAAATTAAATGAAGTTTTTTTTCCTACCTTAAGATTGTTTAGAACTCATTGATTTCTGCTCTTAATGAGGTTAAAAACTCGTGTCCTCTTAAATTGTTTGAGACGCCAGGGTTAATCATCATTTGGAGCATGTAAGTGGATGGAACAACTTAAGAAGCTCAACAAAGCTTCTTGTTCCTAGTTTCTTGTTTCCGTTGTCCCTTTTTAATTTTTTGGAATGGTATTGTCTCTGCATGTAGTTTGAGCCCAATGTGATAGCTTTTATGAGAGAAAACATATTCATTTGATTAAAATTATATTTTAGTGGTTTGGTCTCTTCCTGATTTGTATTGCTAATGAACTTTAGATGGGAAGACCTTTAAGAAGCCTAGACGTCCCTATGAGAAGGAACGTTTGGATGCAGAGTTAAAGCTTGTGGGAGAGTATGGTCTGCGATGCAAGAGAGAGCTCTGGAGAGTGCAGTATGCACTGAGCCGTATCAGAAATGCTGCCAGAACACTTCTGACCCTTGATGAGAAGGATCCTCGTCGTATCTTTGAGGGTGAAGCTCTTCTCCGCAGAATGAATCGTTATGGGCTTTTGGATGAGACTCAGAACAAACTTGATTATGTCCTGGCCTTGACTGTTGAGAATTTCCTTGAGCGACGCTTGCAGACTCTTGTGTTCAAGTCTGGTATGGCAAAGTCTATCCACCATGCTAGAGTACTTATCAGGCAGAGGCATATCAGGTGAACTTAATTTGTTTTGACAATGGTAGAAATTAATGATGCTTTGTCTTGGCTTTTAGCTGATATCTCTTGTAGTACTATGTAGTTTTTAGGGGAGGGACTAAAGTAGTAGATTCAACAGGTGACATTTATTGTGTAATTTTCCTAGAAGACTGTGAACCACTTGTATATTTAAAATATGAATAATTCTCGGCAGAGCAGCAGTGTTACCGTCAGAAATTAGGTTTGTCTTCTGTTGAGGGTGTATTTGATTTTTGTAAAGTTAGCCTTTAGTTGGGTCATGCCTTTATATATGTGGGCTGAAATGTGGTGGAGAAGATGGTTTTGTGAAGATTGTGTCTTTATGTTCTAGTAGATTACAGAGAAGTGATCGTTTGAGAGAGGTAAAGAAAATGGGCTTATTATTGTTATCTTGAGCTTGGCAGTGGTTTCAGCATTTTATCTTTTATCATCTGGGACGTAAATCTATGTCTATGGTTGTGAAGTATGGAGACATTTTGTTGAGAAGATTAATACTAGATGTGAATCATACAGTTTTTTGTCGTAAAGTATGGAGACGTGTTTGTAGAGAAGATTAATATTATAATCTCTTGTAGTTAATCTCCTTTTAGTCTCTTCCTCAGTAAATCTTACTTATCTATAAGACGCATGAGATATTTTCATTGATAGACTTATGATATAGCCAAATAACTTATAAAATATTGCTTCTAGGACGGAGTTGTTTTAGTTACATTGCTCGATTCTTCTAATGAGCTTGATTTATCTCTCAGCTTTACTTGGTGTAATTTTTCTCGTTAACATCATTATTAGCATATTGCCAACTTGTTTCATGTTCTTACTGTTATACCCTGACATATGGACAATATTACCAATGTAATGGCTGTATGTTTCTGGCTGGAAGGGTTGGGAGGCAGGTGGTGAACATTCCATCTTTCATGGTGAGGGTTGATTCACAAAAGCACATAGATTTCTCATTGACAAGTCCATTCGGTGGTGGCCGCCCCGGCAGAGTGAAGAGAAAGAACCAAAGGGCAGCTGCTAAAAAGGCTGCAGGGGGTGATGGAGATGAAGAGGATGAGGATTGAGGCATCCTCTTACGTCCTCTTTTTGATAGGAGGAACGTTTTCTTATGTCTCATGTAGTTTTTATATTGAGCTAGTTTTGACATAATTATGAATTTACTAGCTTTTGGCTTCTGAACTTGGGTTATAAGTTTGTTTTATGGTGCATAAAGTTTTGTATTTTGGACCTTTCATATTGGTTAGTTTACCTGGAATGCTGAAAAGGTGTTTTTTTTTTTTTCCCGTCTTCCGTAAACATCACAATTTCTTGGCACATCATGTTGGTAGCAACATTACGAGGGATGTACTCCGTGACTGGGATGCTCCTCAAAATTCACAAGTCATAATTAGTCAAATATTTACCAAAGCATATCATTAATTATTAAATTTTTCATTAGTTCCGAAAGAGGATTATTTGTAAGATACAAAATAATTTTACATGACAACTATTAGAATTGTCACATTAAATATATATATATATATATAGGCGGAATAGATCTTAATTCTTTGATTCATTTTGAACTAAGATATAGATTATAGAAGCTAAAAAGGGTATCTTGAGTAGGTAATTAGGTGGTATTATGTAAGGTATAACTACAAAAAGAGGAAGAAGTTGAGCTACAAGAAACGTTTTTGCTGCTACTATATATATATATACACACATTCCAAAAGCTTTACATAAGTAATACGATGGATCATCTAAACTTCACTCGATATGTCTTGTACTCTGGGATTATTAATAATTACTCGATCTTCTTAAAAAATTAACAAGGGATGAGCTGCCTACTCAGTAGGGATGATTGACCATATCTTTAAAATCAAGTAATTTCGTAAATAATTATAAAACTTAGTCAACTGATTAAATTAGACATATAATATGTATATACACATCACTCAGTCTAATCCAAACAGTTAACAAACATTTCAAAAAATTTGTCAAATTATGATTAACACAAATATTAATTATAACTGTCATTTATACTTTATTCCAATATTTAATTGATTTTTTTGCTTGGGCCTAGTTTAACCTAGTAGACGTACATCCAATGGTCTGCCAGCTTATCTCTTCATAATCTCTCATCAGTAGAAACATAATTAAATGTATAAATATCGACACATGGTATCTCGATTTCTCAATCTTCATCTTGGTACTACTCCAATATCTAACCATTGACACAAGATATCCTCGAGACTTTCGATATCCCAGTACCACTCCGGTATCTAGTTATCGGCACAGGATATCGTCAGGAATTAGGATGCCCCAGTATCTGCTCCACGGACAGATACCTAACTACCACTCACTCAAATTGACTCAACCTATCCATCTAAGACGTTTGAATGTAGCCTATCCCAAGCAAGCCACCGATTCTAGATTTTGACTAATTATTCTCAACAGATTACTAACCAGTCTCTATTTTACACATTTTTGCTGAGTTAACATGCAATGCACCTCTAATATGCATAACAAAATACGACCACAAAACACCTTGTACTTTGATTAATTATTAATGAAATAAAATAAACATAATTCATGTAGGTAATTATTAATCATTAATTAAATTAATGGCCAATGCAAAATATAATTTATTAACAATCATACGGTACTTAATTTTGAGAATAAAGTCCAAGGTTATTCGGACTCAACTAATTGATAATCTCAATTTCTCCTTAATCGGACTTTTGAACCTGTAATTTACAAGATTTTATTAGACTAATTTATAAAAAATTTCTTACCTAATTACACTAATAATCCAACATTATTCTCTCTTCCAATTTATTCTTAATTATAAAAGTAATATCCTTACCAACCTAACTCTCGTAATTAGTAAAATACCCTTAACTAATTAAAAGCCCCATTTTACCCTCATCCATTTCATTTAATACCAAAAATGCCCTTCTTACAACAAAATTCCATATTTACCCTTAACTTTCTACACTTCCCACTGCCCCTACATGCAATTTAAATTCCAGATTCACCCTTAACTTTCTGCACTTCTCATTTTGCCCCGACATGCAACTTAAATTTCTAAAACAATACCATCATCTTCCCCGTCCCCTCTTCTTCTCTCTTTTCTTATTTCATCATTTTCTAGCCCCCTTTTCTTCACTTTTACCTCTTCATGCAACTTCAATTATTGTCTCAATCAACCACAACATGCAACCTAACCACAATCTAGTGTAGGATGATCAAAATCACACAAAAAGACATACAAATGGTTGCTAGAATTTTATCTAAATAAAAGGACTTTTGATGTTGTTAACCACCACAACTTCCTCTAATTTGCTGCAAAACAAACAAAATGAGGACACTTATGAGGAAAGAGTTACATGCAGAATAAAGTGGTGCATTTTGACACATCAACAGCTGGAAATGAAGAGAAAAGATAAAAAAGGTGGTTTTGTTGGTTGCCTCTATTTTTCCAACAGTTGGAATTTTTATAAGTGTTTAAAGGTTTGTGGGTTGGGTTGCATTGTAGGCCAATTTAGATTAAGAAATGGGCCTTACAGGAACCCTCTTAATGCTTTGGAAACAAATGGTATGAATTACCAGCTTGCCTAGAGCCTACTTGCTTGCACATGACTCTTGTCACCTCTCACTATCTTATTGGGATAAAGAAGCATTTCAGAAGAAAACACAGTAATGACAAACAATGGGTTTAAGAGAAATGCTTTAAAGGTTATACTGTTCAATCTGATTTCAAAGCCTATCTCAAAACTTGTGGTACTAGAGGCCACTCTTGCTATTGTCTCCATGTTGGGATCAGATTTCGGGTTAGGTTACAGACTCACAAACAGAATGAGGAGGTCAGACGGTGAGAATCGGCTTTTGCAATCTGAGAAAAGGGGTTAGGTCTTTTTTGAAAAACGACGACGTTAGATTTTAGTGATTAAATGTCGTCTTTTCATTAATCAAGATTTTTAATGTTAACCATTGGTCGTGTGTAATAATTATAAAGGTTTCTGGACACGGGGCATGCTACATTAGCAAACATAACAGAGAAACTAACATTAGGCTAGAATTGGAAAAAATTGAAAGTTTGAGTATTTTAGTGCCACTTTTTAAAGTTCGGGCTATAATTGCAAAATTGACCACAGTTTGAGAATTTTTTTGTAATTAACCCTTTAGTAAACTACTTTTTCTTTCTTTGTTCTGTCATTTACTTTGTCTAGTTGGATTTGAGCCATGCTTCATCATTTGGTTTAATTGCTACTTTCTTATTACTCCATTAAAGTGTAGATTTACTAAAGAACTATACTTATGTTGTAACATCCCGTTACCAATGTTAAGGCTAAAATAGTAAATGTGAGAGATTATTGAGAAATTAAGAAATACGTCTCATGCTCATGCATTACACATGATGCACATTCGCATGAATATTGAATCTTTGCACATGAAAACAATTGTATATGCATTTATTGACAAATTCCAGGTATAATTGTTTATAAATGTGAGTATATTGGGAAATGTGGTTTTTATATGTTGAAAATTGATTTGGGGAGTGTATAAATTGATTTACAATTTTTGGAGAAATTTCTGGAAATTGTTCGGCATTTTAGCTAGGAAAATTGCCAAGTGGCAAAACAATTGTTAAATGGTAGTAGAAATTACTGTCCAATGACAATGAAAAAATTGATAAATGACTTTAGGATTTACTGACAACTGCCATTGAAATTGGGGAATAATTGGAGTAGAAATTGAAATTTGATGGGACTAGTTAAATGAGAGAACCAATCAAATGCTTTAAGAGTGGACATATGGCAAGTGACAAATATCACTTGCCAAACAATGCCTTAAGCCCACTACTCTTTTAATTAAAAGCCTCCCCCCTTTTTGGTTTTGACTTTCACGAAGCTTCTCTCTAAAAAGGGGCTATTGGTGTTTATTTTGGATCTCTCCATCATTTTCGTAACTCCTCCTCTCCTCCTCTCTTCTTCTTGATTTTTTTTATTCTTCAAAAATACATTCATGTTAAACCCAACCCTCTCATCTTTCATGTTTCTCTTTCATCTTGTTTTCTCTTCCATTCTCACTAAGAACCCAAACCTATCAAGCTCAAAATGAAGATGATCATGGGTTGTTGGTGAAGTTAGGGATTTTTGAGTTTCTTGAAGATTTTGAAGAATTGGTAGCTAAATCAAGTAAGTATCTTGTCAAATATCATGGGTTTTGGTTAAATGAAGCACCTGTGATGATATTTAGAGGTTAATCTCATGAAATGGTGTTTTGAGTATGTGGGTGTCGTGAATGGTGAGAATGTGTAAATTTTTTGCTTGTATATGCTTGATGAGTAATGATTTATAGGGATATTTTAGAGGTTGAATGATCATGAAAAGGAGTTCTATATATGCTAAAATGTTGGTGAAGAAATGAACATATATATGGATATATTGATGCTCGTTTCATATAAATGCCAACTAAGGGGTTAGGAGTTGTTTATGGATGATTGATGTTGTATATGAAAAGTAAGAAACTATGAGTTATGTTACATATGCTTTTAAAGATGAATAGATTGTGAAATGGAAGTTTTAATGATAATTGGAAGTTGATGAGTATAAAAATGTGTTTATAACATCTTTGTGTAAATGGATGAGTGTAGAAAATTGCTTATAAATGGGTAAATACATATGCTCTGTTTTTGGTTAATTATAGATCATGAATTGTTTGTGATTGATTTATTGAGTTGAATTGGGTAGAAAATGATGAGGAAACAAAATGGAAGAGAGAATCTAGGTATAAGATGAATTAGATATTAAATGTTGAAAGTTTGAAAATCTGGAAAATGTTCGCAGAAAAATTTCCACTGATATGCTTCTGTATTTTAGCCATAACTTGTTCTGTAGTTATCCAAATGAGTTGATTCTTGATTTGGATTAAACTAGAGAGTCTATCTTTCTTATGAAGACATCTAATGTTGGGCCCCGATTCCTTTTTCATAATCAATAAGCATGTTTAAATTATTTTGAGGTTTAGATTAATAATTTTCTTTTGGTTAGAATAAAAATTGAGGATTTTAATTGCTTAGGTTAAGAAATATTAAATGAGGGATTAGATTTAATTAGAGCTTGTGTGGATTTTAGAAATTAAATGAAGGGATTTTAGTTAAATTAGAGTTTTGATAAAT